>JBBMKA010048173.1:0-19963 GCA_037833695.1 Sechiopsis laciniata
CTTGAGATTCTGGGGGTTATATTGATAACCCATTTGGAGATCCACAGTGGATCCTTAGCCTAGAGTTAGAGACTTTCAATGGTTTGAGCATGCTGCGATTGTACTTGTGTTGAAACTGCCTTTGTGATGTTAACCTGCTTGTGTGCTAGGATGCTAGATGATGTGACTTGCGTACTGTACCCCGGTTAGGGATTCTTACTGAGTGCCTTCGTACTCACCCTTATTTCTGTGGTTTTTCCACCAGGTAACTTGAGACAATACCGGGGAGGCTAAGGGAGGAGCTGCTTGATCATAGACGTCCGCTGTCAAAATTTATTTAATTTATTTGTTGTCTTTAATCAGCATGCAGGATAATTTCAATTACAAAGGATTTCATGTTTTAAAGTTGTTTTGAATAACTCTAGCTAGAGGCTTAACTGTGTTTTAATTTGTGAACTGTTCTGAATGAATAAACTGTCATTTATTTTTATAGTTGTCTTTAAGTTTAATTTTGAACGTATTGAACCATGCATGTTGAGTAAGAACCAGTTTTATGACCATTTTAAAGTCGGGTTCTTACAATTCCCTCCCTATAAATAAGGTATTATTTGGATTCTGAAGACTCCCGTAGGGCTTTAATTAATTAAATTGACCTTAAATGAACCCTAGAGGTCTTGTTCCGAAAGGAGTAAGGTCATCTTTTGGTTTTAATAGGGTTAATTAAGTAAATTAAAGCTTATGGGCATTTTTGTAATTTATTCATACCTCGATTTTGACCTATTTATATCTCCTTCTCTCTCAAATGCAGCCCTAACGACTTATGCAACCTAGAATCCCTTACTCTCAACTTCTCTATTTTTCTCTTTAGCCTCAAATTCCCATTTACTTGTTCTTCTCGATTTTGGTGCCATAAACCGTCTGATTCTTCGACTCTTGCTCGGAAACCAAAGGCGTAGTGAAAAGCTTAAAAAATCATGCATCAGAATTGTCAGAAACACTTTAGAATTCATGCATAAACTCGAAATTAAGTTAGTAAGTTCGTCGTAATCACGTTATTTCAAAAGGAAAATTCAGAAGGTTGAAAACGTTTTCTCAATAAATAGGTTTGATTTATTTTCACAGACATCTCTGTTCACGCCATCTAAGAAGACGCGTCCAAGCCATTCATCGAGCCTACCATCGCCGCACGATCTCGTCTAATCCTTTATCCTAGCCTGCGTAGCCACGATATCACGTCTAAAGTATAATCGAAGCCGCACGGGTGTTCCAAGCCCCTTGCAGGCATCCAATTCATCCCAACCCGCAGGATCGCCATGCGTCACCCCTAGAAGCGCGCGATTTAATTCCAAGCTGCAGGTCTTGTCCGAGCCATCATCTGAAGCAATAGTGTGTTCTAAGACTCTTGCGCGTGTCCCCAACCTGTAGTTGCGCCTATTCGAGCCGTTGTTTCGACTCTGAAACTGGTGCACATCTTCCAAACCACTCCTGAGCCTATTGCCGTCGTTGACCTCACGCGCCACCATTGACCGCCGCCGCTGAATTTTCTAGAATACCATTTTTGGGTAATTTTGATGTTTTTAGTCCATTTTTTACAGTCTAAGGTGCTAATTTGGACCCGTTTGTGTGTTATAGGCCTGGGAACGCGGTAAAGTCTTTATGAGCTATTCAAAAGGGGTTTCATTGGTAGAATTTATTCATTTCGGCCAAGGTGAGGGAACTATACCGTTAACTCGTGTTCTGATGGTTATAAATAAACATGTCTAGGGTAGCTGAATTGATTTGTCTTGATATAATGAATGATTGGATCTGATGCATGATATGTTTATTGTTGTTGTGATAGACTAGTTAAGTTGATATGAGCTTGTAGAGCCCTGTTTACTACCAACAACATGTAAATTGATTGTAATCTAGTTATTGATGATATCCCAATGGGGATTAGTTGGAAACCCAATGGGGTTGCCCTAGTATCCCAAAAGGGGACTTGATTGTTATAGCACGTGCTGGTGCTCGGAACAGATGTGGCTCGAGTACGGGTATCAGATAGAGGTGCTGTTCAGGTTGCCAGACGAGGGGCGATATGCCACTCGTAGTTAGGGCTAGAGATTGGTCGACCGACCAGAGTACTCTCTCCTACCAGAGATCTCCTGACAGTATCCTAGGAGCCTTACCACAGTTTTAGGGTGCGTGGGCGATATTCCACTGTGGACGGTACTTGTACAACCGCTTCACTGTGAGAGTGTGAGTCTTAAGGGCCTTCAGATTACCTGCTCGCCTTCGATATCCTCCCTGATATTGGTATCCCAGATTGCCCAAGTGAGTCAAAGGACATCATAGGGTATTTTGGTCTTTGGCATTGGCCCTAGACAGCTCATAGGAACATGGGTCATTGGACCCATTTAGTGTATTTGATGATTGATTTGGTTGTTCTAGATCATGCTTTAAAGATCTCGAGCTAGGGATCCTCACTGAGTTTTACAATCCACCATTTCTTTCTGTGGGCTTCCACAGGTAATCACGGGCTCTACCAGGATGCTTGATTGGGCTAGATTGACCATGAGCTTGCGTGTTTTTATTCTTGAGTCTTTCTATTAAGTTGTTTATTCCTTCTGCATGAACTCTGTAGGGAATGTTTCATTTACTTTTTTACTTGGATTTCTGCTATTTTTTGGGTACCATAAACCTTATGATTTTCTTATGAAGACTTTATTATTTATTTATTAATGAATTTGATTTATACCACATGTCATTGGTGCTTTAGTCCTTGGTTTTAAATGCATGCATTAAGGACCTATTCAGATCCTTGTCAGGTTGGGACTTGGGTCTTCTTTACAACCATGAGTTGGAAAGCGTGGTAACATGTAAGATTTTGTCGGAGGAGTTGGTCAGCATGTCTTGAAGAAAATCATAAAAAAAATTTGGAATGTGAAAAATAAGGCAACTCTCTGTAATCTATTGGTTCTAACAAATTCCTTTACACGTTCTCAAGTAGAGTAGTTAAGGATAAAGTTCTTGAAACTAGCCCTTGATATTTAATAACTCTCTAATTCTTTCTTAGGCTATGAGCGGAGATAAAAGTGTAGCTAAGTTACAATTTAGTTTTGTGTAAGGATCCAAGGTTTCAAAGGATTACAACTAGAAGACCTTAATTTAACTTATGCATGCAAATTTGCTATAAACAGTCAAAAACAGGAAACTAAATGACAGTTACATGATAAAAAAGTTAAAAGCATAACATTTGTTTATAAAATGAGTAATTCGGCGAGATCCCAAAAAAGTATAAATAAGTAAATACAATAATATTTTATCAGTGGATTAAAAAATGCTAGAATAATCTTCTAGACTATAATACAACGGTTTCTATAGTCAGTATCAGCAGTCCTAGTCAACATCCTGGTCTAAGTACATGGGGAGAAATCCACAAGGAAATAGGTGAGTTATGAAACTCAGTGAAGCCTTGCTTGGGGTACAACATGAATACAATCACTAGAGCATATCAGATAATACAATATAAGGCATAAGATTTCATACAGGGGTACGTAGACCTATGCTCTTATGAGTTGTTTAAAGGCCAATGCCAAAAGACCAAAATACCTTCTAGAGTCTTATGACCCACAACTTGGAGCAATCTCTGTAATCTATACTAGGGAGAATGTCCCTAAAGAGCTAAGCTACCTAGCACCTCAGACCTCAAACACTCGTAGTGATTTTATTCATCTCATCGCCCACGAACTCCCAAAAATCGTAGTAAGGCACATGGGTTACAACGATAAACACACAATTCTAGGCAACAAATACTCATGTTATTAAACAAAAACAACAAATAGGGGGAACACATCCCTTCTTTTGGTCGAATCCAAAGAATCTACACTCAATTTCAAGTTCAAGCGCTTCTAAAATCCTAACAGGGATTCCATGTCCTAGAAAGCACAAATAAGTCAAAACTAGCACCTTAGACTGCTAAAAATAGACTCACAACGTCGAAATTATCCAATGAGAGATTTTGGAATTTTTTGATCAACTGTCAATGGCGGTGCGTGGTTCAGTGGCGACGGTGCATGAGTTAGCGATCAACAGGTTCAGATCAGCATGGGCAACGCGCGCGCATTCTAGGGCTTGGTAGTAGGCTCAAACATTTACTCAGCTAGATATAACGGTTATGTTTATTCAGATGGGGGCATGGGTCAGGCTCGAAAGACACATTTGGTTTGGAGCGAGGTCTGGCGCAGATGAAAGGCAGTGCGATAAGCTCGGAAGAGGCTCGGACGAGGGTTGGCTCATATCAACGATGGCGACTGGCTCGGGCGCTTTTAGTTCTTTGACACATACCTAGGAGACGCGAATGACGACGAACACGTTTTCTCAGAAGACGTGTTCTTGGCTGAGGGCGAGGGCCAATACTAAATGGTGGCCTTTTCTTAGAAGATCCGACCACGACACTGGCCTGCAAATTCTTTGAGCTTATGGCATAATTTTCTAAACTATTAACTTCGGGATTCGATTTTCAATGCAATCAACTAAGGAACTTCAGTTTCAAGCTCAGGATAGATTTTCGGAGGGAAGACATAGATTATGAGAGAGAGAATAAAAAAATAAGAAGGAGGCCAAAAGCTTTTGTTTGAAAAATCTAGAGAATGAGAAGGCAAAGATGCCTTTATATACTAAGGCAAGATCCACTTATTTACAAAAATGCCACTAAAACTTAATTACTCCATTATCCTTCTTAGAACAAAAGACAATCTTGCCATTCTTTAGACAAGGTTCCTAGAGTCCCTCTAAGGTCAAATAAATAATTTAAAATCCCTCTGGGTCTTGGGAAACCCATAAATCAATAAAAACAAAAAGGAAAGATTATATAGTGTACTCTCATAAAATCCTATTACAAAATATAGTCCAAATAAATAAAAGCTCAAATAGGAAAAAATAAACCCAATTACATATTTTGTATAGATCTTCGCTCGCTGACTGGGTAGCGAGACCCCGACTAAGTAATCATGGGGAATCATAGTTCAAGGCATAACTCAACAATTAAGCTAGAGTGGCGTTTCCTCTTGACAACATCGTCACGCAAGCCTCCGCTAACACCCTCCTTTTTTCCATCTCTTTATTGAGAGTGCTCTTTGTTTCTTCGGTATTGGGGATTGTATAATCGGTTTTAGTCTTTTGTTCTTGCCCTCTGATTGACATATGTAATCGGTCTCTTTTCTCTAATCTCCTCTATCTTCATTTTTATCATTTGTAGGCTCTTTGTTTCTTCTTCACTGTATCAATGAAATTACGAAATTGTTTTGTTTCCTATAAAAAATAAGAATATGTTCTGCAATATTTTTGACCCTGGCATTATGTGTATGTGAGTAGATCATGAAGCAAAATTCAAATATGTAGGTAGATTCTACTCAGCCTAAAAAAATTCAAGAAGTAGAAAAATTCAAATACGGAGCAACATTCAAGAAGTGGAAAAAACTCCCGAAACTCATAATCCCATTGAAAACTCCCACAAATGAGAGTCCAAGACAAAGAAGGTTACTAAAGTTTTGAAGGTGAAAACGAAAATTGCAAAGAAATCTCCTACCAGCAGCCAAATGAAGACTAATAATAAGCTTCAGAGTAGATCATAAGCTATTCTTTGATCTCTCAAGGATATTTTCTCAATCCAAAAATTGAAATTTTAGGTGCGATTCTATGTTCACAAGGATTGTTTTCTATTTGATAATATGAGGTTCCACCTCAAAATCATGAGGGGAGTAATCCATATCACTTTTATATTGTTGTTGAACTCTCCACTTTTTCAATGTGAGACAGTATCGTGAGATCCTAACATGCCCCTCAAGATGGTGCCTCTTTTGGGCTCACCAATTTTGAATCGGATCTCAATTTCATTTTTATTGGACTGATACCCGTTTGGGCTTATGGGCTCTGATACCATATTAGATAATATGGGTTTCACCTCAAAACCAATTGGCAATGAAGGGAATAACCCATATCTCTTTTATTTTGTTGTTGAACTCTCCACTTTTCCAATGTGAGACAATTGTGAGATCCTAACATGCCTCTTCAAGATGGTGCCTCTTTTTGGCTCACCAATCTTGAATCGGATCTCAATTTTATTTTTAGTGGACCTATACCCGTTTGGGTTTTATGGGCTCTAATACCATATTAGAGAATATGAGGTTCCACCTCAAAATCAATTGGCAACGAGGGGAGTAACCCATATCGATCTCTTATATATTGTTATGAAGTCTCTACTCTTTCCGATGTGGGATTCTTAACATGCCCTCTCAAGATGGTGTCTTTTTTGGGCTCACCAATCTTGAATCGAATCCCAGTTTTATAATTTTATTTTTAAGAGATAACAACCAAAAAAAGGCCTAAATATAGAAGGTCCTCAACGTTCCATAGTTGTTCTGAACTCTATTCCCATCTGCCATAAAACCCACGCGCTTAGCGTACCACCATCTCTTAGCACATTCTTGGACAGCTCATGGGACACACACCTCACTGATAACACATAGTGTTGGGAATACAAACAAAGTGTTGTAGAATTCCCTATTGGTTAAATAAGAAGTAGTTCTTGTGTTTATAAGAGAAGACAAACATTTCCATTGGTATGAGGTCTTTTCGGGAAAGCCCAAAAACAAAGCCATGAGGGCCTAGGCCCAAAGTGGACAATATTATACCAATATGAAGATCCGGGTAGATTTGTCGTCTCTTAAAACATAGTACCGCCTTGGATGGCAGTGTTAGCTTCAAGACAGTGTCCTTGTCGATCTTGCCTCACAAGGAAGTTAGTCGGAGTCATGAAACGCACTCCATGGTGTTCACACACGCCTACAAAAAAACCCGTCGAAGTTGTCTTGGAGCCTCAAGAGGCTCTTTCTCTCTTCAAAGTTGACAAACAGACAACCTCTTTTTTTTCTTTTTTTTTTCATTATTATTATTTTCTTTTCTTTTTTTACTTCTTAAACGTTTAGTTATATCTAGTAGGTTCTAAATTTTTATTTTTGTGGCTAATGAACATTGTTTTATTCATCGATCTACTAGACACAAAATTAAAAGTTTCTGATAATGTGCATCTAAGAATGATTTTAAACCTGATCTCAAAAAAAAAAAAAAAAGAATGATTTTAAACCGTCATAAACATACACCAGTTTATTAGCACATTCCTCCAAATTAAAATCATTCTATAGAAAAATGGCCATGGTTTCATGAAAATTAAAATTTAGTTTAGGAAATTTATCATCAGCAACACATTCAATCTCTTGGATTATATTTGCAACACAATTTCTAAAATAATTCATTTATAGCACATGATTTTCTATCAGTAACTAGTGATACAATAAGTGTGATAGAACTCTATCACCGATTGAATTCTATGGGTGATAGAACTATTTGGATTTTGTGCTACAAATGAATTAGTTTTGATTTTGTGTTATAGGTGGAAATATTTTGTCATTTTTTATTATACATGTAAAATCCCCACTTAATTACATGAGGAGGTGTTTGGATGAAGTTTTGATGAGGAGTTAGTTTGATGAATTATTTTAAGAAGTTATTTTGAGTAATTAAAAATTGAGAGTTGTAGCCAAAAAATCGTTTGGATATATATATTTTTTTTTTTTGTAGATGAATTAGAGTCTAAAGTTTGTTTAGATTTATTTTGAATAGTTAAAAAAAGAATAATTTTTTGTTGTTATTTTGAATAGTTATAGATGAATGATTAGAAATGAGTGGTTAGAAATGAAGGGTTGTTATTAGCAATTTAAATGATGAGTTATTTTAAATAGTTATAAAAACTCTCAGTTTAGATATAATTTTTCAAAGAGAAATTAGTAAATTTTCAATTTAAATCTTTGTAAATATGGCAAACAAATACCCCTAGTGAATATTGACTTTAACAAAAAGTATCTTTCTGTTCCCATGTTAAGTTTTTCAAAAAGTATCTTTGACCAACCTATTATGGCTTGGTGTGGTTATGGAGGACCTCCAATAAACTACAATAATCGAATCGTGTGTGGACAAATTAAGACATTGAATGGGACAACGGTCATAGAAAAAGGGTGCGAAGATAGCTCGAAGTATATTAACTGGGATGGAATACATTATACAGAGGCTGCAAATCAATATGTGTCGTTGTAAATACTCACTGGAAAATATTTTGATCCAACTTTTTCACACGAAATGCCTGTCCTTCTCAAGCTCAAGTTCTAGCTTCCTTATTTTCGTGTCTAAATGTTAGCATTTGTTTGGGGGTGTTTGTTTGACATATTTAGGTAGGTTTTAGCCTAAGGAGTTATATTGAGTACTTAAAAATGGAGAGTTGTAGCCAAAAACTGGTTTGAATGTAGTTTTTGTGTAGAGGAGTTAGAGTCAAAATCTTGTTTGGATGTAGATTTAAAATGAGTAGTTATTTTTAGTAGTTAAAAAAGAAATGATTAAAAATGAGAAGTTAAAATGAATTATTTTGATTGATTTAAAAGAAATGATTAAAACTGAGTAGTTAGAAATGATTGAGTAGTTATAAATGAATGGTTAAAAATGAGAGTTATTTTTAATAGTAAAAATTAGGAGGAGTTAGTAAAAACTCGTTTGGATGTAGGTGTTCGATGAGGAGTTAGTAAATCCTAAAACTAAATCCTACCTAAATATGCCAAACAAACAACCCCTTTGGCTATGTTTGTGTTTTTTTAAAAGTTAGGCTAAAATCTTACTCTATTTTAGAGTCATCAAACCCCCCCCCCCCCAAACTTGAATCATTGCTCGTCCCGAGCTATGCTATTATAGGTGTAATAACTTCTAAAGGTAATACAAATCATAATGTCGCGTTCTTCCTCTTGCTAAAAAAATTAATCTTTAAATATTATTACTTTGATACACCAATCTCTTAATCATTCCAAATCATCATTCACTAGGATCCTAACAATCTCATCTCAGTTCTTCTCCTCATTCCCTTAGTCCAAAGTTCAACTCCTAGTTTGGAGACTTCTGCTATCATCTAAATCTATTCAAAACATTCTGTCTGAGGCTTATTTATTTGGGTTCCTTTGAGTAAAATGTTCTGCTTGGCCGCTAATTGGTCTTGTAGCATTACTAGCAGAATACTTGGATATCCTATGGCTATTCGCTCTTTTTGCCGTTTCATTAGATTCGCATATTCTATTTGCAACATATTAGATTCGCATATTCTATTTGCAAAGTACCGCATAGCATGGGCAATTCTCAATTCTCACCCCAAACTTAAAGGCTTCATTGTTCTCAAAGAAGGTGAGTTTTATCTCTCCCAAACTTAAATGAATCTAAGGTTCTGAACTACTTCAAACTAATCGGTCTCCTCCCACATAATTGTTCTATGTCCTAAGTTCACAAGTATCCATCCCAAGATGATTTTGTTATTAACTAGCGAATGATGGCTCGAGGCAGATTAAATATCAGTGTATCAAAGGTAATATTTTGAAAGTGCGGAATTAAAAAGCAAGATTCTAACTCAGCATTGGTCAAAACATAAAATTAAGCAGTGAGTAAAATGAAAGAATGATTATATTAATTAGTGAGCAGATAAAAGAAATCGAAAGATGGGATCAGCAGGGATAGGGACTAAGGGTGCAAGGCAAAACCAAAAAATCGGAAAACTGAAAAACCGAACCGAACCAATCCAATCCAATGGATCGGATCGGTTTTTTAGCACAAAATTGGACATATCGGTTTGTAATTTGAAAAAACTGAAAATATTGGATCAGTTCTGGTTTTAGTTTTCAAAAACCAATAAAAACCGATCCAAACCGAAATATATATTGTCAATAAATCATGTAAAGTCATATTTATTCCATTATTTAGAAGATTTTCTAAATTCTTGAGGATCATCCTAATGTTTTTTTATCCTTCAAATGTCAATATATTCTCTAAGTAACTTTCTCAAACTTTACTTTTTTCATATTACTTTGTCCTTAGATACAAGGACCAAACTTCTTAAAGAAAATTGGAGAAGTTTTTTTTTAGTTAGAAATGTTGTTTTTGATATATTAAAAAATATTGGACATTGGATCGGATCCAAAACCAAACCGAACCAATTGAAAACCGAACCATTGGTTCTATACTTTATTGGACATTGGATTGGATCCATTTTTAGAAAATCGAAGATATCGGTTCGGTTGTCGGTGTGGCACAAAACCGACAAAAATTGAACCAAAATCACCTCTAATAGGGACTTCCTTTTTCACTACTCATCTTCTGAATCGGAGCTATCAAAGTCGGTGGAAAAGTCAATGTCTTGGAGATTCGGGAAGATAAGTCTACGAAGTTGTAGTTCTAAACGAGCCAGTATGTCAAAGACTATCCTGTCTCATTTTTTCATGTAGTCCACAAGCTTCTTCATATTGTTGTCTAGCAACCAAAGGTTGCGCCCAAATTTTTCTCGCATTGTCTTCTTCATCTATGTCGAACGAGTAGACACTTGGGGGTGTGAAGAAGGTCCTGCCTCATCTGTCAAATTTGTATGATTAAATGCGAACTAGGCCATGAGGCGCTGAATATTGCTATCCACTTCATCAAAATCATGCCCAAATGGTCTAACTCTCTGCCGCTTGGCGATGCTCGCCTCAGCTTCGTCCGCTTCCTCTCTGATTCTGCGTCGGAACTGTTGGGAAAAACTTTCCCTAGCAACAGCAGGAATAAGCAGAAAAATACTGAGAAATTAAAAGGAAAAAATAAAATAAAGAACACAAGAATTTAAGTGGAAATACTCCAAACCAGAGAAAAAAACACGGACAGAAAGAACTTCCACTATGTGAAAAATTGCTACAATCACACAGAATTCTCTCCCCGACCCCAATTACAAAAACACTATCTTCAAAGCTTATACTACTCACACACTTTGCCACACTCTCTATAAGAAAATACAAAAGGAATTTAACTAGAGTCAGTACACCAAGCTTAAAGTGCTTCTGACTGGAATGCTTTGAAACCAAAGCCTTATGCTCCTTTTATAGTGCTTGAAGCATACCACTACCTTGCATCTTTCCGATGTGGGACAAATTTACTTCTAATATTTTGCCAAAACCCAGCAAATTCCACCTTAGCTAGATATTTGAATAATCCACATCTTTTGCTGCAACATTGTTTTCTCTGACAATCATAATTCTCATACTCCACCATAAAAAGTATAACACTTGAAATCTCACATTCCAAGATTTTTATTCTTTGTCACATGTCGGTACACTTTGCTGAAATTTATGGTGCAACTTCCACCTACTTGGCTTACCTAGAAGTTCTTCAGCCACTGACATAATTTCCACCACACATCTTGCATAACCGCCAAGTCAATGCCCATGTGAAACTTGTGGAACCGCTGACATCACATCCTCTACCATGGCAAAGCGGACATACCATGAGGATGATTTCTTTCTTTCTTTAGTGGAAGTCACCAGATCCCCCGACGAGAGAGACCACATCAGCATCTGAACCAGAGACTTTTGACAAACTTGCTCTATTAGGACAATTGTTTCTCATGTGACCAGGTTGTCCACATTCTCAGCAGCCTCTCTTTTGCATAAAGTTTTTCTTCTTCTTTTTCCAATTGCCAACTACCAGCGCGGAATCCTCTAGTGAAATACGCTTATCACGCTTCAGCCTTCTTTATTCTGATAGAAGTTTGCTAGTAGCCTCTGCAAAATTTAAAGACTCTTTTCTGTACACCAAGATTGGCTTCATATGTTCATAAGAAGGGGGAAGTGACAAGATAAGTCTTAGTGCCTTATCCTCATCTTCTATCTTCACACCAATCACCTCAAACTCAGAGACAACGCCATTGAGAACACTTAGATGATCTGAGATTTTTGTACCTTCCTCCATTCGCAGTGTGTAAAATTGCTCCTTGAGGTACAACCGATTTGAAATGCTCTTTGCCTGATACATCGCTTCAAACTTCTCCCAAAGCTCTTTGGTTGTTGATATTCCATGCACATTAGCCAGAATATTCTTAGCCAAATTTAATCAGATGGCACTTGCAGCTCTCAAATCCATTTCCTCCCATTCGCCATCACTCATGCTGGACTTCTTAGAACCTTTGCTGGAACCACCACTGGATTCTGTTGAACCACGATCACCCCTTGATTTTTCATAATCACCACCACTTGGTCTTCCCTTCAAAGCCTTGTGTAATCTAGATTGTATCAGCACATCTTTGACTTGTACTTGCCACAAGCCAAAATTCATCCTTCCATCAAATTTCTCCACGTCAAACTTCACTGAACTCATAAAGCCTGCCATTTCTACTTCAATCCTAGCAAATCTGCAAATAATGATCAACACCCAGTTGTAACTTGTTTTAAGAATTCTTTTCTGATGTGGAAGCTTAGACAAAACTGCAACCACAGAGCATACTCAGAAATTCAAAAAACTACAAACCTAAAGCTCTAATACCACTTGTTGGAAAAAAACCTTCCCTAATAACAGCAGGAATAAGCAGAAAAATACTGAGAAATTAAAAGGAAAAAATAAAATAAAGAACACAAGAATTTACGTGGAAAAACTCGAAATCGAAGAAAAAACAAGGTCAGAAAGAACTTCTACTATGTGAAAAATTGCTACAATCACAAAGAATTCTCTCCCCGGCCCCAATTACAAAAATACTCTCTTCAAAGCTTATACTACTCACACCCTTTGCCACACTCTTTATAAGAGAATACAAAAGGAATTTAACTAGAGTCAGTACACCAAGCTTAAAGTGCTTCTGACTGGAATGCTTTGAAACCAAAGCCTTATGCTCCTTTTATAGTGCTTGGAGCACACTACTACCTTGCCTCTTTCCGATGTGGGACAAATTTACTTCTAATATTTTGCCAAAACCCAACAGGAACAGCCCCTCCGACGTAAGATTTCCTCTTCTTCCAATACCTCGATGATCGTTTAACATCGGTGCTTTTCCTTCTCGTTTCGTCCTCACTTCTTCTTCTGCATGAACTACTGCAACCTCAACAGGTCTAGAGGTGCCTGCATTCGCGCTCCTTCTTCTTTCTTCCTCCATTGAAGGCGTCAATCCTTCAAAATATCATGAGGACTACCTATCCTTACTACTTGATGCGGTGTTGAAGTAACAACGCTTTCCTCCCCAAGAACCTCCTAAGAATCCTCCACTGCTGCAGTACGTTCTTCCATCCTTTCGGTTGGGGCAGTCATTTGCCTTCACATGGGTGGTCCGACTTGTGACTATTTGTCTTCACTGTTCTCAGGATCCTAATTGGGGTTTACTTCTCCTTACTACTCCATTCTGATTTGCCACAACCTTCTATAAGTGGTTGCAAGTCTTTGTACCATGGTGTAGTTTATGGTAAATTACAAGGTAAGAGTTTTTGTTTTTGTTTTTTTTTGTTGAAAGAGGATGGATAAATAAAATCAGATTTTGGAGGGTATTTAACAGTCGAAATGAAAGGGTATGATGATTGAAAATTGCAATCGGCGCATATGTCAGGGCGATGATCAGATTCTTGGCGGCCATGCATTTTCTGCACACCGTTTGATCGTAATTCCTATGAACCTACTGCTCGATCCGTCCGCAATTAATGATTGATATGAAAATTAATGAAAATTAAAAATAGCTAAATAGTAAATTCAGATAATCTTCTCGCATAAGTAAATAGGAAATATTTTAACTTAGCATGCGTGGAGCGAAATTTAATGGTTACCGATACGCTTTGGTTCCACTCGCACACTCAAGCGCTAATACTTCAGTCAATGCAAATGAAGATATTCCACGCTGAACATCCTCATTCCAGTAATGCTTAAGTCTTTGTCCATTGACTGCAAACTCATTCTCATTTGCCTCGTTCTTGATCCAGATTGCTCCGCCTGGTTTTACATGTGTAATACAAAATGGTCTAGACCACTTAGATCTGAGCTTTCCTGGAAACAAACGAAGTCTAGAGTTAAACAACAAAACTTGTTGTCCAACCTCGAAAGTTCGAGGAGTGAGCCTTCGATCATGCCATTTTTTTCATCTTTTCTTTGAACAGTTTTGCATTTTTATATGAAAAATGTCCATGCTCCTCCAAATCGAGTAATTGCATCATTCTAATAGCTCATGCTTTCTGGAGATCAAGATTTAATTTCCTTAGCGCCTAGAAAGCCTTGTGCTCTAGCTCGATCGGTAAATGGCATACTTTCCCATACACTATTCTGTAAGGTGACATGCTCAATGGCGTTTTTAACGCAGTTTGGTAAGCCCAAAGTGAATCATCAAGTCGTATGGACCAATCCTTTCAGTTAGGTCCTACAACTTTCTCAATGATATTCTTAATCTCGCGGTTTGAGATTTCAGCTTGTCTATTGGTCTGCGGATAATAAGAGGTGGCAATGCGATGCTTTATATTATACTTCTACAGCACGTGACACATTGCTCTGTTTATGAAATGTGTGCCCTCATCACTTATTAGTGCTTGCAGTATCCCAAACCTTGTGAAGATGTTCCTATGAAGGAATCTAATGACTGTTTTAACATCATTTGAAGGTGTTGCAACAGCTTCAATCCATTTTAAGACATAATCAACTGCTACCAAGATATATATATTTCTGTGCGAAGGGGGAAATAGGCCCATGAAATCAATTCTCCAGACGTCGAATAATTCAACCTTCGAAATTGAAGTCAACGGCATTTCATCCCTTTTTCCTATGTTTCCTTTCATTTGGCACTTATCGCATGTCTTTGCATGGATATCCTTGAATATGCTTGGCCAGAAATAGCCAAATTGGAAAATTTTTGCTGCGGTGCGCATTCCTCCAAAATGTCCTTCATACGGTGATGTGTGGCATGACTCTAATATTGCATTCTTCTCATGTTCCTCTACACATCAGCGTATTATTCCATCAGCACATTGCCTATAGAGAAATGGTCCATATCATAAATAAAATCGTGAGTCGTGGAAAAATCGTTTTGCTTGTTGTCTTGTAAGATCTGTTGGGATGACATGGCTTGCTAGGTAGTTGGCAATATCGGCAAACCAAGGAGCATTTTTCTTTTTTACCAGATTGAATACAAATACTTATTCAATAGGGAATTTTTCGGATATGTTGAGCATTGCTGTATCAGGTCGTCTATTATCTAATCGAGATAGTTGGTCTGCTACAACATTCTCGCATCCTTTCTTATCCTTGACCTCTATATCAAAACTCTTGTAAAAGCAGAATCCATCTGATCAATCTTGGTTTTGCATTAGCCTTGCTCATCAGATATCTTATAGCAGCATGGTCGGTGAACACAGTCACCTTGTATAGTTTTACTACGCTTCAGTTAAAGCCCTACTGGCATAGTAGATGGGATGAATCAGCTTTTCTCCCTTCTGACCCAAAATAGCTCCTATCGCATAGTCACTAGCGTCGTACATCAACTCATATGGCTTTTTTCAGTCAGGCAATATCATGATAGGTGTAGTAGTTAGAGCCCTTTTCAATTATCCAAACACTTGTAAGCAGCGCGAGTCAAAATTAAAGGGACGATCAACTACTAAAAGCTCGCACATAGGTTTTGCTATTTTTGAAAAGTCTTTAATAAAACGTCTATAAAATCCAGAATGGTCTAAGAAACTGCACACACCCTTCACATTCTTTGGTGGCTCCAACTTTTCTATTGCTTCAATCTTTGCTTGATTAACTCCCATTCCATCCTTAGAGATTTTATGTCCAAGGACAATTCCTTCTCTTACCATGAAATGACACTTTTCTTAATTAAGCACTAGGCGTGTTTCTTCACAGTGGTTGAGCATTTTTTCTAGATTTGCTAAACAATCAGAAAAACTGTTCCCAAACACCGTGAAGTCACCCATAAATACCTCCATGATGTCTTCGAGCATGTTAGAGAAAATAGGCACCATACATCTTTGAAATGTAGCGGGGGCATTGCAGAGTCCAAATGAAATTCTTCTGAAAGCAAATGTTCCATAAAGCCAGGTGAAAGTGGTTTTCTCCTGATCATTTGGATCAATTGTGATCTGGTTGTATCCTGAATATCTATTCAGAAAACAATAGTAATCCTTCCCTGTGATGCGATCCAACATTTGGTCTATGTAAGGTAAAGGAAAATGATCTTTCTTTGTGACTTTGTTCAGTTTGCGGTAGTTCATGCATACTTGCCATCCTGTAACTATTTATGTTGAAATTAGCTCATTTTTCTCGTTGAGAACGACGGTGGTGCCTCCTTTCTTGGGCACGCATTGAATTGGACTTACCCACTAGCTATCTGATATGGGGTAGATGATCCCAACGTAAAGCCATTTTAAAATTTATTTTTTAACTACCTCCTTCATGGCGGGGTTCAATCATCTTTGATGTTCCACTGAAGTCCCGGTATTATCCTCTAGAATGATCTTGTGAATACAGAATGAAGGACTTATGCCTGTTATATCCGTTAGAGTCCATCCAATTTCCTTTGTGTGCTACATGAGGAGTTCCAGTAGTAGCTGCTCATGCTCTGGTGTTAGTTGTGAAGATATTACAACTGGTAATGTCTCATTCTCTCCAAGGTAGGTATACTTCAGATGCTCAATGAAAGGTTTTACTCTAGCATTGGAGGTTCATCGATTGAGGGGTGCTGTGGTGAGTTGCCTTTTGTTCCCACATAGAGTGCTTCATAGTAATGCACTTCGTTTATCACGTCCTCTAATGCATCATCCTATGAATCCTCTACTTTCTCTGTATTATCGACAGTGATCAGCATCTCCTGCTGTTGTTCAGTCATGATTGCTTCATTCAACAATACTTCCAATTGACTGATATTCAGAGTTTCCTCCGTGTTAGGGTGCTTCATTGAATCGAATATGTTGAACTGAATCTGCTGATCGTTCATCCTTAACGTGATTGTTCCTTCGTAAACATCTACTAATGTTCGTCCAGTTCTCAGAAATGGTCATCCCAGAATAATTGGAACTTCTAGATCTGCTTCGTAGTCAAGAATGATGAAGTCTACTAGAAAGATGAATTTGTCGACCTGAACCAATATATCTTCGATTTTTCCAATAGGGCGAGTTATCGACCTATCAGCTAGCTGAATTGTTACTGTTGTGGGCCTTGCTTCACCTATTCCAAACTTTTTGAATTGATAGTGGCATTAAATTGATTCTAGCACCTAGATCACAGAGTGCTCGCCCAATATGATTACTACCAATCTTGACGGAATGGTAAACTACCTATGATCGACCTCTTTCTTTGGGATTTTATTCTGAATAATTGCATTACATTCCTTGTTCAATGCTACTACCTTGAATTCCTCGAATTTGCTATTTTTCTTAAGCACATTCTTCAAGAATTTTATATAGTTTGGCATTTGTCGAAGCGCATCAACCAAGAAAATGTTGATGTGAATTTGTTTCAAAATGTCCATGAATTTCTCTAGTTGCGACTCGTTTCCTTTGTGTCTGATCCTTTTAGGGTATGGTGGTGGTGGTGGTTGGTAAATAGGCAATGGGTTCGCCACATTTGTCGCTTCCTTTGCTATGGTTGATTCTTCATCCACGCTCTTCGTCGGTTGCTTCCCTATTGATGGTTCTGTTGGGGCTTTTGTTCCCTAATTATTCATAATTTCCTCACTATCCATCAAAGGTTTCCCACTTCGTAATTCAATCTCATTTACTTGCTGATTGCCATTCTTCTTAAATTCTTCCGTGTCTGACAGTAATTGTTGTTGGTTGATATAATTAAATTTACCCCAATCCATTAGCTTAAGCTTTTAGATTGATTGGTGGTTTAACATAATTCAACATGGTATCAGAGCAGGAGCCCCTGTCAAGTCATTTCCTCCCCAATTAAAATTGAATTCCACGTGTAGGGCATTTCTCAAATTTCAAAGCCCACCCCAATCCATCAGCTTAGGCTTTTGGATTGATTAGTGGTTTAACATAATTCAACATTTGCCCTAGCTGTCTATTTTTTATAACCACTGTGATATGGCCTAGTTGCAGTTCCAGTGCCCGAAGAGTTGCTTGTTGAGTCTTCAACAGGGATTGATGCTCCATTATAACCATGTCATTCTTCGCTATGTAATCCTTTAGTGCTGAATTTAACCGCAGAGCTTGCTGGTGGTTACTTCCAAATCTAGATTGTGGAGTTGTGCACTACTGTCCCATTCGGTTAGTTTTGCTGCTTTGTCTTCCCCACAAGAAATTTGGGTGTTATTTCCATCCGGCATTGTACGTATTTGAATAAGGGTTATATTGTTGTCACGAATTTGAATTTCCAACATAATTTATCGACGCTGTGTTTTCACTATAGTGTTCGTACAAATGATCGCCTCCACAGAGTGCACAGAATTTGGGAGTTGATTGCTCAATTGCCGATGCATTCTAGAGTGCAGTCATTTGAACATTTTTCAAAGTGTTTGTCAACATAGCCAATTGTGCTTTTATGGCGGTCATTTCACTTAGCTCGAATTTACCTAATGTTTTTATCTTGGTTTAATCCTTGGCTCATCTTAGGCGCGTGTTTTTTAACAGTTGTTTTGATGATTTTATAGGCCTGATTATATGTTTTATCCATCAGACATCATTCTGCTGTTGCGTTAATAATAGCCTTGTCCGATTTCGATAATCCATTGTAAAAATGTTTGATTTGAAGCGTATAAGACAGACCATGGTACGGACATTTCGCTATAAGCTTCTTGTACTGTTCCCAAGCTCCTTATATAGTTTCATCATCTTCTTGTCTAAAGCTAGTGATTTCATGCCTAGAATTCATACTTCTTGTACAAGGATAGTATTTTGCTAAAAAGCTTTCAACCATTTGATTCCAAGTATAATTACTTGGTAACGTGTTTATCTAGTATCTGGCCTTATCTCGTAAGGAATATGGAAACAGAAACAGTCGAGTATCTTCCAAAGAAATATCGACTTCTTGGTTAGCGTCACTAACAGCTAAAAAGTTACGCAAATGTTGATGCTGATCTTCCAAAGGAAGTCCTCTAAAAGGCTCATTGACTTTAAGCATGTTATACATATTATTAGTCAATACAGGGCGTCTACCTCCACCGTTAGGTCTAACTATACCTAGATATGCTATATGATTGAATTCCCTTGTTGAGTTCGCATGACTCTATCTCTTTCATCTACCTCCTGTACTGGCGGCAGATTAGGATTTGGGTTTGCATTTGCTCTAAGTTCCGCACCCGCTGCTGCTGCTGCTGCTGGATCCATCCCTCCAGGATGATACTATGCCATGGGATCCATTCCTTTGTGGTTTCTCCTTTTCTTTTCGCAAATCATCCTTCGAACGGTTCATTCGGTTCTGGATCAAACACAAGAGTAACTGATAACTCTCAATTAGAGAGTTATTTAGTCCTCCTAATATGGTGTTTTAACGGAAAATGAGGCATTATTATCGATATCCATCACATAGAACCACTTATGAATAGGAAATTAAGCTTAAAATGCATTACATGTAGCAAAAGAGGCTAGGACTAGAAATGCTAAGAAATCATGAGTTTTTATGCAAAAATGTTAATGTTTGAAGCATTTCTTATCGTATTTCAAATAGTCCCTTATCTTGTTAAATTTTTGTCATCATTTCAGGTTTTCAAATGCTGAGAATGCTGAGAAAAGCCTAAATTAGAGGTGTAGAGTTGAAGAGAAGAAAAAGCCAATTTTTATGCGAGAGTCAATGTTTGCAACATTCGCCCGACCAGTTTCCTACAAAAAGCTGCTGTGTCAGAAAAGCCTGTACGTGGTCCCTCTGCTGCAAGATAGATCTGGTCGGCCCTGGATTGGAGAACAAGCCGCCTTTTGCCCTAGAATCTCAGCCGTTGATCTACCTTGATAATGGGAGTATATAAACACATTTTTGTAAAGGGAGAAAGGAGAGCTGGAATTTTGAGACGAGAGCTGAATTTGGAGAGCTGCTAGAAGTGACAAGGCTCCATCAGTGTTTGCAGCATTGTTTTTCATTTTTCTGCATTTCCTTTAGAACATTCTTCTTTTTACTTTCTTTTGAAGCTTTCATAGTTTACCTTCTATATTGT
>JBBMKA010048184.1:0-19962 GCA_037833695.1 Sechiopsis laciniata
AATGTAGAACAATTCACTTTTAATATTTTACCAAAACCAAAAAGGATGTTCGTTGTCGCTAACAATGATGAAAAAAAAATCAATGTTATTTAGATTAAAAAAAAACAACAAGAGTAAAACTATGATGTTATCTTATATAACCTAATAATTACGATGTTACACATTCAAATCATTTTCTCTGCAAATATTGTGGAATAAAAAAAGTAGACAAAAAAACTAACAGAAACCAGCAACACCCCTGTTTTCATACTCCAAAAAGAATCACACATGGATATGAAAAAGAGGACATATTTAATTAGTTGGTATTTATCACAAGCACAACAACAAATCAATTAATAAAAGCACAGAAATCCAAGACTAAAATATCAAACTCCAAAGCCACTCACAATCACACGATCAAATTCAATACAAAATTTTAAACCAATTTGTTTTAAAAACCATGCAATCCTTTTAAGTCTCGTTTGTCTAAAAAAAAAAAGTCAATTTTTTTTCTTTTCTGTCATTTAATGGGGGCACTTTCTTTTGTTGCATTTCCAACGGTTTTTCCTTCGATATATCTTTAGAAGTTCCTAACCATTTCTAATTTGGAGAATTTTATATTAGAAAGGTACGAATGCCTATAATTATATTTCGCTTAAAATATAAGTTTAGCTATCGTAGTTTAAAGAAAATTAGAGTTTAGTATTTCAAAAATTAGAAAAATTAAAGTTTATGGTTCGTTTGATAATTATTTTATTTTTAGTTTTTTGTTTTAAAAATTTAAGCCTATAACAACTATCATACCATATGTTTTCTTCTATATAGATATTTACATCTTACCTATATTTGTAGAAACCAAATCAAAATTTGGAAACAAAAAAAATTAGCTTTCAAAAATTTGGTTAGGATTTACATACTTTCTTAAGAAAAGTTAGATAAATTGTAAGAAAGATGGAGCACATTATAGAAAATATGTGTAAAAATAAGCTTAAATTTCAAAAACCAAATAGTTATCAAACGGAGTCTTAGTCTTTATGATTTGAAGAAATATATAATTTAGTCACTATGATTTTAAAAACTATAATTTAGTCTAGTTTGATAAAAGCTAAAAAAATAGTTTTTATCGTTTATAATCATTAGCGAATTAAGTGTTTTAAAGTTAGTTATTCACATGTCAATGATGAAATTATGAGTTAAAGTGATTGATATAAAAAAAACCATATCATTTATGTATGAATAATGGATTTCCGTGTATTTAATACGTAGCGATTACCTATGACAATGACTATATTTTAGGTTTTATAAAATCATAGGGACTAAATTCTAATTTTCAAAATCATAGAGACTAAATTCTAACTTTTTCAAACTATATGGACTAAAATCTAGTTTTTGAAACCATGAAAACTAAAGTCTAACTTTCTTCAAATCATAGGGTCTAAACTTATATTTTACCCTTATAATTTCAATAACGTTACTCATTTTGTTGTTAATTTCTTTTGAGTTACATAAATCCCAACACAACTCTCTACATTGATATGATATTATTTTTTATTGGGTAAAATATCATTTTGGTCCCTGAACTATTATGTAAATTCCATTTTTGTCTTTAAACTTTCAAAAGTCCAATTTTAGTACTTGAATTATCATTTTTGTTCCATTTTGGTCCCTGAAGTTTCAAATGTACAATTTTAGTCCTTGAACTATCTAAAATGATTAAAATAGTCCTTGAGTTAAAAATAAAACTTAACCCTAGTTAAAATTGATGATGTGGCAAAAAAATAATAATAATAAAATTGTTATCATCTTTTTCCCTTTCACATCTCTTACAAGATCTATAGTTCAAGAGGAAAAAAACAAAGCATAAAAAAAAAACCATTGCTTAATGTCTTTTCTCATTCTATTGCTCTCTCTCCTTCTTTCCAAACTCAATCTTTATTTTAATTTTTAAGCCTTTCTCTTCACTCCCTCCATATTGATGTCGCCTGAAATATGAAGTAGCAGCACATCAACCGCCATTAACTGCAGCTTGAAGAACGAAAAGGCATCAATGGAGAACTTGCCCTTCTCACACAAATTCCAGGGGAGTTCTCCCTTGTCAAGCTCTTCTAATCTCAATTGGTACAAAACCTAAAATTTCTAATGTCGTAGTGGGGAGAGATCTTCTCAAGAAAAAAAAAAACAAGTTGAAATTTCAAATGCACCAATATAATGTGCTCGAAAGAAAAAAGGGTACTCTATGTTTAACGATTTGGAGGAGGGAAAAAATGGTGGACCGAAAAAAAAGATTTTTCACAATGAATGGAGAATAAGATTAGATTAAATTTGGATCCACCAAGAAAAGAAACAAGTTGGAGCATATACTTTACAGCCACCACATTTCTTAAAGGTCTGGAAAATGTTGTGCCAGACTGAAAGCCAGTAGGCATGGAGTGACGAGAGAGGCTGAAAAATAAAAATAAAGATTGAGTTTGGAAAGAAGGAGAGAGAGCAATAGAATGAAAAAAGACATTAAGCAATGGTTTTTTGTATGCTCTGTTTTTTTCCTCTTGAGCTATAGATCTCGAAAGAGATGCGAAAGGGACGAAGATGATAACAATTTTTTTATTATTATTTTTTTGCCACATCATCAATTTTAACTAGGGTTAAGTTTTATTTTTAACTCAATGACTATTTTTAAACATTTTAGATAGTTCAAGGATTAAAATTGTACATTTAAAACTTCAGGGACCAAAATGGAACAAAAATGATAGTTTAAAGACTAAAATTGGACTTTTGAAAGTTCATGGACGAAAATTGAACTTTCATAATAGTTTAGGGACCAAAATGATATTTTACCCTTTTTTATTTTACTTAATATTTCTATATTAATAGAGTGTTGTCATTCACTTATATACATATAATTTAACCGATATAAGATTTTGATTACATTCGGAACTAACTTCATTTGGTATTTCGTGTTTTTTTTTACTATAAAGTGGGGAGGGGGACCACAAACCCAACGTGGGCATTACTGCTCTCAATTAAATGACAGTCAAATATGGATTTTCAAGATCGAACCTGTGACCGTGATGTTGAACTAGCTTATCACCAAATAATGAAATTAACCAGCCATCAATCCTTTCGATCATCCGAATTTTCGTGATACGTGAGATTGCAAGTATGTGTTTTTGGTTTTTGAATATTCATTAATTAATGGCGTTGGAAAAAGGTGAAAATGAAGCTTTACTTACTTCCACTTAACTCAAAAAGATGTAGCTTTTTCAGATATGGCATCTATTTGTGGCTCCATAGTGCAAACTCGTGAACTCTAAACCTTCCCTTTTATCATATTTTAAAATTGACAAGATTTCTGAGTGAATAGAATACTATAAACACATTACACAAATTTGTTTTTTTTTTTTAAAAAAAAAACAAGAACAAGATAGACAATTTTTTTAGGTTGGGTAGGGAAATTCGAACTCATGACCGCTAGGTCATTATATTTATTATTTAAAAAAAAAAGAAAAAAAAAGTCGTCAAGTTTATATTAATGTCGCTGAACTAGTGCTCTAAAATAAGATAGACATAAGCATGAAAAATCAAAAGATTTAGGGAATTTTTCTCGAGTATGAAAAAAAAAAATATATATATATATATATATACCAATACCAAAGTAGAAAAAATTATATATTTAACAAATGAAGTTGAAATGAGGATTTAAAGTCTCTTTACGAGCACCCTTGAGGTTGTGAAAATTAATTTTTCAAGTGATCTCAAAGTTTCTAGGTCATCAAAAAGATATAGACATTTTTTTTTTCTTGGGAGTAGAATTAATTAAATAGATATGGTTTAAATTTAATTTATTTTAAATTTGGCAACATTGCATTAATTGATCAACTAATTCCAAAAAAAGCTACTTCATATAGTGAAAAGAAAACATGACTTAAAGAGGTGACCCATGTGATACTTCAACCAGAAAAAAAGGTGAAATCTTACTGAAAACAAAGTTCAGATGAATGTTAACCAACAATATACTTCTCTTTTCTTTTGTATTTTTCTTTGCATGTTAGTATTATTTTTATATATAAATTCATGAATGTTCGGTCACTTAGGTGCATTTCAACTATTTTTATGGACAATCCTCTTAACCCTGCAATGTTTCGATGTCAAAAAAATTTGTAACAAATTAATTCTTAGGTATGAAATTTGAACTCAACGAAAATACGGGACAAAATCATTTTTCAAGACCTTAATTACTAAGTTAACCCATTATAATTACTTTTTCATGTTAATATGTTTTGAATATATTACGTAAGATATTTTTTATGATATAAAATTCAAATCCAAATTTAACCTCTTACATAAAAAATTAAAAAATATCATGTAATAACATGTATAAAATTCAATCATTTTAAACACGAGTTATAAAGTAAAACTCTTGTTATGAGGTTATAGGTTTGTGTCTCTCGTACCATAAGAATTAGAGATATGCGATAAGTATTTGAGTACTAATATAAAAGCAATAAAGACATGAGTCTATATAAGTAAAGACAATGCCACCTAGATTAGTATGAAATAAGGGGTATCCTCATATTTCCAATGTATGAAACTCTAACATGTTATGTGAAGACTGTTTTCTCTTTGGACGATCTCTATAGATTGATCATTTTCTTCGATTAAATCTCAATTTTATTATTTTCGATCGAATATTCATTTGAGTTTAATAAACTCTGACATCATATTAGATTAATATGAAATTTCATTTCAAAACCAATTCGTAATAAGATGAATAATTTCATTTATCTAATCAGGTCAACTTTCCAATGTGGAATCATCAACATTCTTGCTCACGATGTTGTCGTTTTGCACACATCATTCTTAGATCAGATTTTGTTTTCATTATTTTGGACCGAATATCCATTTGAGTTTAATGAGTTCTAATACAATATTAGATTAGTATGTATTATCGAGACCTCATAACAATAATATAAGAGATATGTGTTACTCCTCCCCTCATTGTCAATTAATTTTGATATGAAACTCTTTATTATCTAATAGTATGAACAATTTCAAAATCAATAGACAATGAAAAAAATAATTCACCTATTCTATAAATGTTAGGAAGTCTTATCACCTTTCAAATGTGGAATCCTCAACAACGACTCGAAAAATCATCGTGCTACGAAAATTGCAGCCATACAAATTTATTTCCAAACCAACAAAAAGGCAAGCAACTAAGCATCAATCTCTAAAAGATTTGTGCATATTCATGACTCTTCACGTTAACTTTGATAAGTGACATGTGACTCTCTTTTCATCCACAAAAACTTCTTTTTTTCATACTCCAACAATTATAAATAACACCAAAATCATTAGATTTCTCATTTCAACCAGCACCCATAAAAAACCAAAGTTTTTCAAGTTCTTACAAAACCAAGCATTTCTTCTTTTTCTTCAGCCAAAATGGCACCAAATGGGGAGGCAATTTCAAGGAGCAACAACTTCTCCAAGCCACCAAGGCTTTCATCCACAGCCCTCCAAAGAACGACCTCGGACATATCGATGGAATTGGGGAAGGAGTTAGCGATAGCATCAGATACCAAACATGGGACGACGCTTCCGCCGATATCAGAAACCGAGGATGCACGGTGCGAGTGTTGTGGAATGTGCGACGAGTACACGCAAGAGTACATCGATCGCATGCGAGAAAAGTTCCTTGGGAAATGGATATGCGGGCTCTGCGCGGACGCCGTGGAAGGTGAAATCGAGAAGCATGGAGGGAGCAAAGAGGCGGCGTTGAACGCGCACATGAGCGCATGCGTGAAGTTTAACAAACTCGGGAGGGCGTATCCGGTTTTATTTCAGGCCGAGGCAATGAGGGAGATGTTGAAGAAGAGTAGAATGGATGGGAGAGGAGGTTTTAGGGCCAAGTCTTTGAGTCCTAGAGACAAAGCTGCAGCTCAAAAGAAAGGTGGGATTGCTAGGAGTTCAAGTTGCATTCCAGCCATCATAAGATCAGAAGATATTAACAATCTCAAACTGCAAAACTAATTAATATCGTGAGATCTGCTAATCGGGAATCAGAGCTTTACTCCACTACCGTAGTTTAGTTGCACTCTCTTCGGTCTATTACTAGAAATTTCGGTTGACTTCCATTAGTGACTTTTTGAGTCTTCTTCAACACCTACTTTCATCACCTGGTTTGAAAGGTCATTTTTTTTCTAGGTGGGCTTCTAATATTTTTGCTTCCCTTTCATGGGTTTGTTTTATAATGTAGCTATTGCATTTATTTGCATTAACAAGTCAGTAAGCTTGTAGAAGTTGGATGTGGAGATTTGGCTACTAGGCCATCTTCATTTATTAAACTATTAACAGCATGTATCTATATGAAGCTTGTTCAAATAAAATCTGTTATTATTTATTTCTCTCATCAATTCATGATCAATTTTAGGCATAATTTGCTACTTTTCAAGGTGGGTTGTGGACAACAGTTAGATTTTTTTATATTAGGCATAATTTTCTACTTTCCAAGGTGTGTTGTGGACAACAGTTGGATATTGTTGGATTTTTTTTAATTATTATTATTATAGTACAACAATTGGATTATTATAAAGAGAAAGCTATTATTACAAGAAAAATTATAATAACTCGATATTATGATAACTTATTGCAAATTATTTTAACAATTAGATAATTTTAGTATAATATAGATTATAATAACCAGACTAAAAAATGAAGAAAATTTGTCTGTGTAGTATATTCCTACATTTTACTTATTTGGCATTATTGAATACCATACGCATTCTTTTTATTATAAACAAAATAAGATTATAAAAAAAGAAAGAAAAAATTATGTGGTACCAAATAATGTCATATAAGTAAAATGTAGAAACATCCTACATATAGATAAGTAGGTAAGTTTTTCTCTTAAAAAATTATTATAGCTAAGGATATTATGAACTATAACATAACAATTATTATAATCAATGATCCAAATATAGGTGAAGTTCTTATAACTCATCCTTAATCACCTTTTTTTTTATGAGAAACAAAACATTCCATAGATCAATGAGAAAAAAAAATATTACAAAAGTTGTTGCCAATGTGCAAATAAGAAAGTAAGGTCATAGTTACAAAAGAGAGGAAGCCCATGACTCCAAAGAATTCCAGTATGTGTAGTGTCCTCTAAGAGAGAGTTGAAAGACTTAGATGTGTCATTGAAAATACGATTATTCCTTTCACCTCACCACTTCCAAAAGAGAGCATAAACAAGATTAACCCAAAGAGTTTCTTTTGTGTCTTTGAAAGGGTGCCCATCCAAAACGCAACAAAGGAGAGTATTAAGATCCTTTGGTCGCACACAAGACCATCCAAAAGAGTCAAAAAGATATTTCCAAAAAGAGTCAGCCCATGAACAGTGGTTGAAAATATGATCTTGTGAGTCATTTCCTTTAAAACAGAGGCTGCAGCAACTCGGAGATAGAGAGAAACCAGGGAGCTTTTTTTGCAAAACCTCATTCGTGTTGATTGCTCTATGACTGATTTCTCAAACCAAAAACTTGACTTTTTTAGGTTGGTAACCTTTCCACAGCTTCAAGTAAAACTTGCTAATATCACCTGAGAACGAAGAAGCTACAACTCTGAAATGATTTACAAGGGATTTTGTGGAGAAACAACCTGTGTCGTCCAAACCCCAAATCCATTCATCCTCATAATTAGTAAACGAAAAACCCTCCAACTTGGTTGATAGATCAGCCCACTCAGAAATCTCAAATTCCGTGAGGTGCCTTCTCAAAGATAAATCCCAGCATTTATCAGAGAGAGACAAAAAATCAGCAATAGGATGCCTCTTTTTTAAAGATAAATGATGCAACAAAGGAAATGCTTCTTTAAGAGTATTAGGTATCATCCAAGAATCTTCCCAAAACAGCGTAGATTTTCCAATCCCAACTTTGTAAGTGATATTATTGGTAATCAGATTTCTAGCCTTGTAGATAGATTTCCAAGGGCCTTTGGATAAGTGAAGATTCCTATTGCAGGGGATGCAATGGTTAAAAGATTATCCAAATTTCTTCTGAATAATAACCCTCCATAGGCAGATTTCTCCTTAGCAAATCTCCACGTCCATTTAGCAAGCAACGCATCATTTTTAAATTTAATGTCCGGGATACCAAGACCTCCGTGATCAAAAGGTTTTTTAATGGTGTTCCATCTGACAAGGTGACTAGCAGCACTACCCTTGTTTCCCCTCCACAGATAATTTCTATATGAAGTTTTAATAAGTTGAACGACTTTAGTCAGCGCCTTGAACAAAGATAGGTAGTATACTTGGAGATTAAGTGTGGCATTTATCAATTTGTGCAGCCTCTTTTCAATCTTTTCAATGATAGGAGTCCAGAAACTTATCAATTTGTGGTTTCCATTGAGAGGGAGACCAAGATAGAGAGTAGGCCAAGATCCTAACTTAAAATCATAGGAGGCAGCTAAAAGGGCGGTCTCAGATTGAGAGAGTCCGACGGATAAAAATTCAGTCTTCTGGCAATTTATATTAAGACCCAAGATCCTTTCTAAGTCTCTAACAACATCAATCAAATTAGCTAGTTTGTCCTGATCTGCCGAAGAAAAAAGCAAAGTATCATCAGCAAATTGCAAGTGTGATAACTCATCCTTAATCACAAGCTCAAATGCCTCCCAAGTGTTTATCTAGTTCTTCATTTTACATTTTACTTGCTAAATTTTGATTAAATTATAATTTGTCTTTAAAATTTGAAAAAAATCAAAAGTTAATTCATACGATTTATGAGATTTTATCGAGCCATATAGACAATCTAACTTATAAAATCATAAAACTAAATTCTAACTTTAGCCAAATCAAGAGGATTAGATTTATAATTTAACCTTAAATTTACAGTTAGAACTGTGTGATAACTGATTCTGTTAGTTTACTTTTGTCAAATGGGGCACTGCAATTAACTAGGAAAACTAATTAAGCAACAGTTATAATACAATGATCAACAAAGATTGAGAGTACTGAAGGGGCAACCCAACTCATTGCCTGTCTCTCTGTCTCTCTCTCTCTCTTACATGGGATCCAAAGTTTACATAATCAAAATAACTACCAAAAGAGATCTAAAGAGTAAATAAGTCTTCAACTTAATTTAGAGAATCTTAGCCTCAGACAAAAGACCAGTTCACAAACATAAAACAGATGCAGTGTGCATTTTCTTCTTCATTCAGTACCTTCCAAGCCACAGCTCTTTCGTACGAGACAGGTCGACCCATGCTCGATAGGCATATCCCTCCTTCAAGACAAGCAAATCCCTAAAAAACAAGAGCAAGTACTATTAGGAACTTTGAGGACTTTTTTCTATTATTTGTGAATGTCTGAGCTAACTATTCTTATGAGACGAACCATCTGACCTGACAATATTTGGTTGTCAAGAAAACTCATAAGAAATTAATTCCAAAGTAATGATCATCATAGATTGAATCTATAACCTCTTAGATTTTAAGGTTATTGACAGATCTAGGGTGGGCTAGGGGGGCCAAATATTTTGTTATTGGTTAATTTTTGTATGTAAAAGTGTACAACATTGACACTTTGATACTATTTATAACATGCATAATGAGCCTCAATTTTTTGGTTCCGCCTTTGCGTAACGTTTTTTTTTACTACTAAGTTAACCCATAATAATTGACTTTGGGAAGGTAATGTTGCATTATCTGGGAAAATTCTGAACATATTACTTTTTTTTTTTATATTCGTAACTCTAAATGCTAGCTTGCGCGCACCTTGACTAATGTAAGAAACTTTTAGGAAATTAATTTCTAGGTAGGTAGCCACCATAGATTGAACTCATCACCTCTTCACTTCCCAAGACCCTCTTGACCACTGAATCACTCCATGATGGTTACAAAAACCCTAAATTCTATCAATTTAAGATACTCAATAGATTGCCATTGTGAAGAGATTGGGAAAATAGGTAAATACCTGTTGCATTATCTGTGGAAATTCTGAACAGAGTGTCTTTTTTCCATTGTCGTCAAATATCTTCTCCAACGTTATATCTTGTAGTGCAACTAAGGTAGTCTCGAGCATATCGAGGCCGGCCTGATTTGCAAAGGTGAACACTGGCAATGCCTGCATAGACTACAAAGGAGATCAAATACTTGTACAAGGTAGATGAAACAGACTTTGTGCAAAAAAAATGAAATGGATTAGAAAAACAAGTTGTGCTAACGTTTTAAGTTTTCTATCAAACCACCTCCAAAATAATTTCATATGAATTTTTTTGACATTCAAATATTGTATTGTCATGTGATATGTTCCGTAAAAATTGTTAAAATCTGCACAAGTATTTCTAGGCCAGGCACTAAGAGACATCGAAGGAATAGAGACATTCCTTGGAGCACACCTTCAAAACTCAAGCTTTCGACCACCACGCCATCCCTTGGGGATGGATGGTTGTACACTTCTGATTTACAAGAAGGGCTTTACAAAAAAATAAGTTAATATTTACCCACTATTTGACCCACAAATTGTATTCATCAGAAAAATCTGCTTGACAACAATTACAGCTAGAACAAAAGCATCAGAAATTACAGGACATTAAAAAGGAGCAAAGCCATTGAAGCCATTTTTCTTTATGCTAAGAAAGCAACTTTACGCGATCGATGAATTAGTAAAGCCATACTAGTTCGAAACAAACGGTGGATCATTTTCCCAAGATTCTAAAGCTGTTCTTATTGAATGTAATGCCAATAATTGCTCAATGTACAATTTATTATCTTGAAATGCTTAGATGCAATTTACACACCTTTAGTGAGCAGCACATGATTGCATCCGAGTGATGCCACAATGTTTTCAGGACAAGTTCTCCTCCTCCTTCGTTACCAGATTTCAACAGTTCCACCCCCAAGTAGCACCTGCAAGCAAGATTTAAGCACCCAAAAACCAATAAATAACTTCGTTTTTTTTGGAATGCCATTCCTATTGCAGAGAAATTATACCTGTAACTGTTGCAGATCCAACGTGCAAGTGTTTGTGCTTCAGGGGTACCAAGGGGAGATCGTAGTCCGGCGTGTGAACTTAAATGAGAAGGTGAGAGAGCTAACGCAACCCTCTGGACCGATGATATAATACTACGAACATATTGTCGAGCCATTGATGCCACATGTTCTTGCATATGGCTCTCAAATGCAAATTCAAATGCAATCGTCATTACAGACCTCATACAGTCAGACTTTGCAGAGTCATTTGGTGCTCTATTACCAGCAGGCCCAATTTCAAGAGCAGAAGCAAGGTCGAGTGTGCGATTCGGGCTGGATGCTTCCTAAAACATATGCACAATAAAATCAAATTAATAATAGTAATAAAAGGAAAGAGAGCTAAATTCCTATATTTCACAACGCCCCACCCTTTTATTCGCCAATAATCACACTTAACTAGTGGCAAGGAAGCAAAGTAATCCCAAAGAACCCATCTAGTACAAGGAATTACACCAACCTTTCCGGAATCTAGTGGAATGATCCGAAACCCTGAGGGTAAGAGAGGGGCGTCATCAGCAAAAGAGGCGTCAATTGGAGCAAATATTAGCTCAGCACATGTGCCAATGGCGTTTTCATCCATTCCACTGCAGAGCTATCACAAAAGAAAACAGTGATAAGGACCTAGAACCACTATAGCATCAAGAAGCTGCAGGATAAATCTATCACAAAGGAGATAGTGAGAAACAGTTGGATTTTAAAACACAGTGATTATTCTACAACAATAGCAAATAAAAAAAACTATCATCTACATACAAGACCGTAAAAGAGCCTGTGCCGGTTTCCAATAATTTCGAGAAAGAAATCCAGTTATGGTTGATAGACAGCCACCATAAATTTGAAAAGTAAGTGGCTCAGTTACGGTGTTTACGTAGCTGATGGTTTGTATGCTATTATTGTAGAAACACTTTTTTTAAGAACATAGCACCTGGTATCAGATTGTCCATTTTACTTAGGTCACAAGCAAAGTTACCAACCTAGCCAGAGATTTTTAATAAAAAGCATAATCTTCAAGAAGCTAGTAAATAAGATGCGCAACCTACACTTAAGTAGTACTTACTTGCAAAAGAAACATTTCTCTAGGCATCATTGCATCTTCAGGTGTATGGCCAATGCCTTCCAGTTTAATCACTTCTAGAAACTGAAGTCAGAAAAACATAATTAGTATTATTAGCTGCGAGAAAGTGGCCGTAGGTGAAATAATTCATTGCAATATTCTTATAACGTAGCCCACCTCTTCGTGCTCAATGGTGTGAGCCAGTGGAAGTATAACTTGATTCCCAAAACTTCCAACTCTAGACCCTGGTAAACTCCATGGGCCAACCTTAACAGCAGCAGCTGAATAAGCATCGATGTTGTTGTCAGCCCATTCCGATCTGTGTTCCCGCAGGAACCTTAGTAGAATTGCAGGAGGCACATTCTGTTGTCGCAAAATTGAAGGTAAAACAGAAAATTGGCAAATAACATAAAAATTATCATATTCAAATGGATTTGACATTATGAATGAAACTAAAGTGGATAGATTTCAGAATAGTATGTTAACTATTTTCGGATCAAGGCTATGGAATATGTGTCTGAAGAAGGCATTATAAGACAGAATGAAGTTAACAGCAAATGAATTGCGGCATGCAGTGAAGATGAACATTATAGCCATTCAAGTTACTTCAAAGAAACACTTCCTGTCATTTCATCAATCAAAGAAAAAAGACAATTTTACCTGCAACAGCATTGATGCTCTAGCACATAAGACTGCATTACTTATGGAAGAAAATCCATTTGCAAATGAAATGTTCAATCCCATAAGCTTCTCAGGAGATGAATTTACGAGAATAGTTACATCATCCATGCCATCATTTCCCATCACAGACCACCCTTCGTCATTAAACCCATTAAGTGCCTCGTTAAAACCCCTACAAGATATTCCCGACATGAAAACAATCAATAAAGCTACATAACTAAAACAGATACAGTGAATCCAGTGTTGTATGCTAACCTGGTTAGCCTTTGACCAAGAGCACGTAAGGCTGCAGGGCGTCTACCCCAGCCTGTTGCATTCGACTGAGAAACTTCATGAGCGATCTGCCTCAACTGGCGTAGAGCCTGAATTAAAATGAGAAAATTAATGTGTACAGATTATTTCATTTAATATAATCTAAAAATTCATAAGCTCGTTATGAATTCTTCCCAACTGAAGAAAGTAACTGTAAATTTTGCACTTTAATCCATATGTGCTCTTACCGCCATAGTCATCTTTTGAGCAAGAAAAGTGGATGATTCATACAATGGACGCAATACTTCTGGAACACTCCATGGCTAAATAGGAAATCAAATATACTCAATTAGTATTTGTCACTGAATTTAACAGCAAGTTTACGCCAAATGACATAATCTGATTAAGGAAAAAAATCAAGTGTTACCTCCAGATCCATATGATCAACAATATGAATGATAGAACCACCGCCTTCACATGGTCTTATCAAATATCCACTCGACAACATTTCAGCTCTGACAAAATGCTGCACTGGAGGCATAGTTGGACCATTCTGGGTGTTCTTAAGTGATTTCTCACAAATCTTTATACATCAATCCACCAAAGATATCAGACAATCAGTCCACATAAAAAAAATGTAGTTGAAACTTTAAGGCAAGGAGTATCATAACAATCTAAAAATAACATACCACAAGGCTACCATCTTCCAAAACAGAAGTGTAGCGTAACAACCAGAAGTCCCTAGCAGGCGCCAATGTTGTAGGCGCATAAAGCTACAAAACCAAGGAGAGGATAAGAGATGTCAATGTGACCGAGATGCTTGAGAGCTAGAGGCATGGAAGACAATTAGAAATAAGTAGCAACCTGCATATAAAGCAGCTCAATGGTTCCACCATTTGCAGTTGGCAGCACATTTAGAACATCCACAGCTCGGCAATCGCGAAACCACGACGGCTGATCCTTGAGGATTTCAGCAACCTGAAAGTTGTATTAGTCATTTTTACAGTCTCACAAGCCTAAACTTGAATGTTGACAAAAGTTTAATCATCATAGAACTTACTCTAGTAGGTTCTAGACCCACCAAGCCGCATGCGCGTGCAGCTACACCAGGGCAACCATGAGAAATAGCAACGATTCCAATGGAATCCGGACCAGGCTGTTCAAGGGAAGATGCAAGAAAAAATGCTTTAAAATGTGATCTTTATCCCATTCAAAGAAAACAATTCAGCCCATTCTTATTTGAAAAGAAAACCATGCCATACCTCAAATAAGTAGAAGAAAAACGAAAATCGAAGGAAAAAAATTAAATAATAATTAAACAAACAAAAGTAGTGATAAAAGGGTCTGACTATTTGGGAGTGTGATATTAAAGAAAACTGAATGAATTAACAGTAAATTTAAACTATTTACTGACCGTAGATAAGCACAACGAAATCAATTGTCAGACTAGCACAATTAAACATTTAGAGAAAAGGAAGGCAAAGCCACACCTTCATTCCAGGCATTTGGACCCACTCCACGGCAGTTCCAGTAGCCTTTGAAAGAAACTCTGTTAAAGTCTCTTCTGCAATGGACAAAAGTCTGAAAAGATACAGAAAACATATTAATCATCTGCATAAGCAGACAGCAACGTGGTTACAGATTACGATAATAGAAAAGGACCCAACAGCCAAATGTCCACTAACCCTGCAGGGCTAGCATCCCTTGGAGGATGCTGAGATGTCAAATTGTGTTGACCGCTAGTTACCACCGGTTCACAATTTGTATCTTTAGCTCCAAGCGTCGTCTGAGAAAAAAAAAAAAAAAAAAAAAAAAAGAACATCACAAAACAATTGTAACTCAACAAAAATCCTTATCCCCCTCTTTTCCATTCGATTAGGTGGATTTAATTTAACATTAAAAAAAATGGAGTTTGATAAAATCATCGATCAACCCAAAAGTTTAAGGTTCTAAGTTAGAATAAATTTCATATTTCTTTTTTAAAATCGAGAAATTGGAGCTTCCCTCCACTATACTCCGGGTAACCACGCTCATCCCTATGCTATACATCGAAAGACATCAAAAAAATGGAGACACTAGAGGTGTCTATAAATTAATATCACACGTGAGTCTCGAACCTAGGACATTGAGGGGAGCACACCTTCAAAGCCCAAGTCTTCGACCACCACACCACCCCATGGGAACAAATTTAATAATATTAACCAACATGGAAATCAAAGTTAATTGGGAATGAAACAATTCGAAGTTTGAAATCAGAACTACCAACTCTAATACCATGTTTAATCACCAATCAACCCATAAACTTTTAAGCTGGGTTAGGTTAAATTTAATTATATCAACCAAATATGTTACATTCTTGAAAACTTAACACCTTCTACGAAACCCCAAGAATGAAAATTGAGAAAGAAGTATTATTATAAGAGGCCACTGCAAAACTCACACTCTGAGTATGCTGGCGGAAATAGCCATTCTCATACACCAGATGCGAAACCTGCTTTTGCAGCCTATCATTCTCTTCCATTAAGAGCTTATTCATGGCCGTAAGCTTCCTATTCACAGCTTGAAGCCTTGACGCCTCTTTCCTCTGTTTTTCACGGCATCTGAAGAAACAGCATCAACAAACGTACTATTGTAAGGATGGCAATAAATCTTGCACTGGAAGAAATAAAAGGCAATTAAAACAATAACTAACGGGTTTTTTTTTATCTTTTTCAGAATCTAATTCTGTCATTTTCAAATGCGTTATCAATTATTATAGTAAGAACGAAAACCCCTCACAAAAACGTGACAATATATCCATGACTGTCCGGACATAGAGTCTGACCCTAAAACATTTAATGACAAGGAAATCCAATTCCTAAGTAAGTGGCCAGCATGATTGAATCCTTCACAAAATGTAAAAATATTTCATAAGAGAAACCTTAAAAACAGAAATCATAAAAGTAAGCCCCGTTTGATAACTATTAAGTCTTTTGTTTTTTATTTTTGAAATTTTAGCTTATTTATACTCAAATTTTCCACCATGTGTTACATCTTTCCTTAACAAATTATGTGAATATTAACCAAATTTCAAAAACCAAAACAAGCTTTTCTAACTTTTTTTTTCTTTCTAAATTTTGATTTGGACTTTAAAAACATAGGTAAGATGTAGATATCTAAGTAAGAAAAAACATAGTTGTTGTAGGCTTAAATTTCAAAAACAATAAACTAAAAACAAAATGGTTATCAAACCAGGACTAAAACATGAGCAACTCAATCGAACTCAAACATAAAGTACAAATTGGTTTAAATTAAGCTAAAGAATACCTTCTATTCTGAAACCAAACTTTGATTTGCTTAGGCTCAATATTAGAGAGAATGGGGCATTCCCTGATAAGCTGTTGACGACGAATGGAACTTGGTTTTGGACATTCATGATAGAACCGCTCAAGGGCTTCAACCTGCTCCGGTGTATATCGAACGTATTTGCCATTATCGATAGCATGTTTGTTACCATCCTTGCAGGACATAGCCATTCTAAAATTTCTTTGCTAAATTGGGCAGAAAGTTTGAGCAATCCTTGCACAGCCCAGCAAATACTTAACCAATCTACAAAATTCTAGTACAGCACAATAATGGCTATTCCCAACAACGATAAAGATATCCAGAACCAGAATGCACTTGTTCTTGGAGTCAGAAATTGAAACAAGCGCAAAACACACAAGAATAAGTTACTCTTTCGAGATCAGGGCTTCAAAACGATCTAAATTACCAAGGCATATAAACCCTAATAAACACGAAAAGAAAAACAAACCGATTCAGAACATCAATTCCATAAGCTAATTCTTCAATTCCAACGAAGGTTCAACATCATAATCGCTCAAAAATCCACTCAGAATCTTCAAATACGAAGATCATCAACATATACTTGGTCTCGAAAATCGCTGAATCGCCAATCCTCATGGTTGAAGAAAACTACACCAAATCTCCAAAACATCTTGAGATGATTCAGAATCCACAAACGGAGCTCAAAACAGACGCCATAGAGCAAAAAATGAAGAACGAGCTACAGGAACTGATTGGAGGGTTCGGTGGAACCTGATTTTGTACAGAATACGGTTCAGCTTTGTATGGTTGAATCAAAGAACAGCAGTGAAAACAACAATGGAGAGAAAGAGAAAATTGAAAGAGAGAGAAAACTTTTTTCAAAGATTACTGTAGAAATGAGGAGGAATTTTTGTGGGTTTTCATGGAGATTTTTTTTGGTTTCATCTTCGTCACTTTCGGCTCTGTTCAGAAACGAGTTTTAGCCTTTCCCTCCACTGTGCTGGAGGGAAATGGAGCTTTTTTTTTTCTTTTTTTTTTAATATATATTTTGCTTCTGTGTAATGACCAACATGCCCTTAATATATATTTTGCTGCTCTTTTGCTACCTTGTTCTTTTTACTAATCGAATTGTCTAAATTGCCCCTGCAACAATTATTTATGATTATGTTTTTTATACTAAATAAAAAGAAGGAATAAGAAGTGGGTAAAAAAATTCAGCAATTCAATCGACTCAATCTATTTTAACTAGTTTGGTTGACTTCTCTTATTTGGGTTGAATTGTATTTAAACACAAACAAAAGAAAAATTATGATTTAATGTTGAATCAACTTGAACTAAATTGAATTTATATTAACCTTAACAAATAAATTTTTACCAAGTTTTTATAAGAAAATTTACCCTCAACAATACATTCTATCTCTTGTATTATATTTGTAACACAATTTTTAAAATAATTCATCTATAGTACATGATTTTCTATTCATGATATAACTTAACCAGTATTAGAATGAGTTTACCACTGATTGAATTCTATCAATAATAAAATTCAGTCAGTGATAAAATGAGTCTACCACTAATTGAATTGTATGAGTGATAGAATTCAACCAACGATGAAACTCAATTTTGAATTTCTTACTATAAATAAATTAATTTTGATTTTATTTATAGGTGTAAATATTTTGTCATTTTTTATTATACTTGCAAAATCCACTTTTTATAATGTATCCTTTTAAATATAAATGAAAATTAGAAATTCTCTTGTTCTATTTTAAAAAGGAAAGTAAATAGTAAATATATATTTAGATTTTTAAAAAAAATCTATTTAATAACTTATTTGAATTCAACTAAAAAACATAGTGATTGATAAGTTGCTCTAACACAAAGTTATAGATTAGTAGACTCAAAATTTGGTTAGTTTAAACAATCTTTTTACTCAACTCATTTTATGTACATTTATAATACTTAAACTTTCTAATATTATTAGATTGGTACCTTCTCAACACATTGATGCTTTTATTAAATTTATTAATAGGCATTTGATTGTGATATAACAATTCAATTTCGATTTTTACATTGTTATGATATTGTCTATTTTGCATAATTTTCATGGTTTCTCTTTTAATTTCATTGAAAATGTTTTATATCAATAGATATGATTATTATCACTTATATATCAATAATCTTCTCCTCGTCTAATTAATACGGGACATTTATGTTTGCATCCCAACAAAGCAACACAAAAAATGCCAACAAACAAGTTTCCTCCATGTTAATCATCATCAAGTGATTAAGTAATCGAAAAAATAACGAAGAATTCAAAGATGATGAATTTAATCTATAATGATCACCTAATTGAGAACTATTATTTTACGAATTTTTCTAATATGCAAATATTTTAGGGTTATGTGGCATATCATGTGACAATAGCCGAAGTGCACACGAGTTCATCCCAACAATCACTTATGTAATTTTGTTTAAAAAAATAATAAAATAAACTATAATGAAAAGTAACATAAATACCAACAAACAAAAATATAAAAGTTAGTGGCAAAGTCGTAAATTGACGAAAACGCGAGGGGTATTAAAAAAGGGGGAGGCGCGAAAAAGATGCTTGAAAATTACAAAAAGGCGAAACGAGAGGGGGGGCTCAGAGGACACCATGATGAGTTTTCTTGCATGCGCCTCGGTTTTTAAATCCTCTTTATTTTAAATTAACAAATAAAAATAAAATTTATATTCTTGGATAATTTTAATGGAATAGCATTATTTATTTATTTTATTTTGGGGGCTTTTGGGGAATTGAAATAATAAGATGATGACGTGGCATCGTACTGCTGATGGTGTATCAAAATTACATAGCCCACATACATGACGTGGCTTGATATGACAAGCGACATAATCATGATGATGAAAAAATTCCATTTCTGTCCTTTGTCTTTTTCTATGCTCTTTTTCATTTTTTTGTTAACAAAATTACCTTAAGTTTTGGTTTAATCTTTTAGATAAGAAGCTAGCTTAAGTGGTTAAAAATTAATAGTTAAACCAAAAATTTTGAATGTTATTTATTTTTAGGAGTTGGAGATAATTGTTTGCTGGATCTAAAATGAATAACTAAAAAAAGAATAATTAAAAATGAGTTGTTAAAAATAGTTTTTTTGAAAAACTCGAAATAAATAAATATAAATAAATGGTTAATATTGAGAAGTTATTTTGAGTAATATATAGTAAAAATAATGAGTTATTTTGAGTGATAACAAAAATTTGTTTTGATGTAGTTTTATGAGTAGTTAATAAATATTCATTTTAAATTCTTCATAAATATGATAAACAAACACTCATGTGTCTACCTATTTATGAATTAATTTCATACGAATTTTCATGATATTTAAATATTATGGGATCAAATCATATGCCCAATGACAATAGTTAAGCATAAACTAACCTAGATAATCACGAATATAAATTTTTAAAAAATCACAAATTTTCATTATTTACATTGTTGGCTACTTCCAATTTAACATCTATTGTTTAATATGTTATTACCTCAAAGTTTGACTGATCGATTATAATAATTTTTATATAGTTGGCTCATTATTATTCAAATTTAAGTTATCTTTCGCATAACTTAGACATTCATTTGAGATTAACATTATCTTTTTTCC
>JBBMKA010048225.1:0-19958 GCA_037833695.1 Sechiopsis laciniata
AAGTCTCAAAAAATTTTAGTTTTACCTTCATTTTCCTTCTATTCTATTTTTTTTTCTTCTACCTTTTTTTTTTTAAAATTTTTATCGTCTACTTTTGATATATGTTGTCATTAATTGCCTTCACTATAGGTTGTGCCATCAACTACTTGAAAAATATAAATCTTAAATGACAAGTCTGTGATGTGTTTTAAATATAATAATAATAATAATAATAATAATAATAATAATAATAAGGGGTTACATAATTTATTTGTCTATGGTCGGGTTGTCGAAGCACGTCAAAATAAATACCCACTCTTCTAAATCTACTTTGTAGAATTAGTGAAATCAGGTCGAATCCAAGAGAACTAAGAATTAATTTCTCAATGTTAAAACATAAATAAAAGCGGGTTTTATAATTTTGGACCGAACAAAAATAAATCAAACAAACAGTGAACGAAAATTCTAATTCATTATAATCCAATTGCAATTTTTATTGTAGGCTATAAAAATCAAATAGAATTGATCAAATTCAAGAAATTAGTCTACCTATTTAGAAAAATCAAAATAAGCAATTGTTCTCCTATTTATCGACTCGGACCGAGCATCAAACTTACTATTTAATCGATTGGGCACAAAACAATGAGAACGACTAAACCAAATTTAATTAATCGAGATGTAATTTAGAACAACCATAATTAAACACATAAGCCAACCTCTTGTTACAACATACAATCATTTGGGACATTACACATATCACAGAAACATGTATAGCACGAATTAATTGTTAATAAATTAAATCGTCAATTTAATTTATCAACAATCAATTACAATAATAAGAACAAAAAAAACAATTAATTCGTTAATTGAAATAAATTTCATTTGGTTCGAAACCACCACCAAATTACAATTGAAACTAAAATCACCCTTGAATAAGAAATCGAAATTTAACTACGCATGATTAAAAAGCAATAAAAACTATACATAGAATGGATCATAGAAAATAAAGAAAGGAATTGAAAACAAAACCCAATTTATTGGTGGATTCTTCACTTGTGTTCTGCCTTCCTTCCTTCTCTGCACAATCTCCTGTCTATTCTCCCTCCAATCTTTTTTTTTTTTTTTATTTTCCCCTTATAAATTCGTTCAGTGCTTGCAAATAATAAGGAGGAAAGTCCTCAAATACTTCCACTTTCTCTTGCCATTTGATTGCCACAATCCTTAATTAAATTAAAAATGTTAAAAATAGATATTTTTAATGAGAGGAAAGTGTAAATATATTTTTCACTTTTTTTAAAAAAAATCAACAACGGATGTTATTGATTCTTATTATGTTATTATTATTATTTTTTCATTTTCATTTTCCAATTTTTTTGATTTTATTTACAATTTATAAATTCAAACTAAAATGTTAATTTTAGGCATATTTCATTGATATTTCGTAGTCGACCACCTAAATCAACTCAAATACAATTTTCAATTTTTAACTCAATGTTGAATTATAATATAGGGAAATTAAGAACAATAAATGTAATTAATTTAGACTTATCAGTCTAAAAAAAATTGAGTTGCATATAAGTTAACTCTAATGCAAACACATATGATAAATAATATAATAATAAAAAAATTATCATATTCTGGTGAATGATAGCTTAGTACCTGCTTTTGTAGTTTAAAATTAAACTAGTTTAAGAGAAAGATCCTCATAGTGAAATTGTCATATCAATATTTATTTTTTATTATTATTATTATTTATTTATTTTGGATAGAACTCTATTTCATTAATCAACTACAACGTTCAAAGGGCGTGTTTTATGTGAGGAGAAAAGTTATTACCGAACTATCCAATTTTTCTATTTTGAATCACGTGACTTGTGCGTGGTGATTTGTCAAACTTGGATAAACGTTTTTAGATTAAATTATAAATTTGAATCGTAAAAAAGAGTAATTGTTCAACCACATCAATATATACTTATGAATTAAGAGGTCGTACATTCGGTAACTTTTAAATTTTGCATTATGTGATGCATGTGTGTTGTAAATAAATAATTCGTAAGTTAGGTTGTTGCCATAATTATAAACTATATAAAAGTAAATTTAGCGTATTGTTTATCACATATATCATCACCTAAAAGATTATATATATTAGAATCCTATAATTTTCAAATATTTTTAATGTATTAATAAAGTGATTTGAACTAGAATAGTAGTACTATTAAGAATCAAATTGAACTTCGATAGGGTTTAATTCATTACAGCCTTGTTAATTATAGCTCGTATATTCTCTAGGATGGTAGAGTGCAACATAAAAAAGGAATAAATTGAAATTAAAAGAAAGTGATCAATTGGAATATAGTAGATGTATGACCTTGTGACAAAAAAGAGTTATAGTTTAAATTCTAACTCCAAATATGGTTTTTTTTAATACCAACCGGAACACAATAAGAATAACCAAGAAAGATTACACGATAAATCTCTCTTAAGGGACACTATATTATTAGACATATTCTTATTCCAAACCTTGAACCCTCCAATATATGAGAAAGAACCCTAAAATTGTAAATTTAACTAACTCAAATGAAGACACATTTACGTTGAATTATATTAAGCTTGGAATCGATCTTAGCAAGACGATGATTCAATGAGAGCATAATTTTACTGCTTATGTGTTGATTTTTGAATAATTTTGAGAATAATTCAACATTGATCCTACTCACTAAGTCATAAAATTCCACCTAAGAAATCGCAACAAAAAGAGGCTCTGGATTTGTCGAAAGGCGGAGCTTTTTTGAAAGAGGATACTCATACAAGACCAAGCAGTACCCTTTGTTAATTAGTTCCATGTTCGATAGGACACACCTAACACTAATCAAAGCATCGAAACATTTAACTATCCCAAGCACATAAACAATGAAAATGAGTTTAGTATAACTCGTAAAAAGTAGAAGAAACAATCTAAAAAACTAGAGACTACCTTAAGCACCAACAAAAAATAGTACAAAAGAATAAGCTAAATACAGATCCAAAAGGTGGTCCGGTTCGGGGGAACCAATGTCTTGGTCTGAGGCCCAAATCTGTCCAAGAAAACCCACGATTCAAACCACAAACCAAACCAGTTCAATTGAACCTTGGGTTTTGTTTGATTTAAACCCTAAGACCTAACAATCGGAACCAATGCCTCAATTGGACAAGTCTTGAGCTTCGTGAGACATGAAACACACTTCTCGACTCCATGGATATTTTGAGATTCATGGCTAAGCTAACTCTGGCGAGTTTGCCACTCTTCGTCGCACTCTTTAAGACCATCGCCTTTCAAGCCACCATCTTTAACCTATGGCCATCCCTACACTATGTTTGCTTCGACCAATTCTTCTTCAATCTTACCATTTTCTTCCAAATTTTTTGCCAACCAAAACCTAAAAAGAAATACATATCTCTCACAAGAAAGCAACGACTGAACCCTTGACCTCGATCAAACTTAGATTTCTTGGCCAACTTTAGACAGGTTCTTCAAACTCATCCCAAATGAGCTCTATTCAAATAATAACTCAGGCAATCTCCCACCTAAGTTTTTAAGAAGCTCAATTCTTGGCTACACAAGGTTTCTAAAGACCAACTAACCTAGCTACAAGGCGCTACCCAAAAGCTCTTAAGGTGGCTCTCTCTAAAAGTGGCTTAAATTTGGTCTAACTCCTAACTTAAAAAAAAAGAAGATAAGGATATTAATTTTAGTAAATAAGATATCAATCACAAGTGCAACAAAAAATTTAAAAATTGAAAAATCAAATTTAACCAATCCAATTTAATGGATCAGATCACATCAGTTTTTAGCACAAAATTGAATATATCGATTTGTAATTTGTAAAAAAACCAAAAATATTAGATTGATTCCGATTTTTATTTTAAAAACCCAATAAAACCTAACAAAAAAAAAGAATAAAAAAATCATATAAAATCATTTTCCTTCAATTATTTAGAAGATTTCCTAAAGTTTTGAAGTTGAATAAATATAAATCTCAATAAATATAAATCTCTTATAATGAATGTTTTTTTATCCTTTATATGTTAATACATTTTCCAAGTAACTATCTCCAACTTTATTTTTTTCATGGTACTTGTCATTATCTATTTGAAATTTGGTTTTGGATGATTATTGTATAATTAAAATGCCATTTTCGTCCCTCAACTATCATCATTGTTCCATTTTGGTCCCTAGACTTTCAAAAGTCTAATTTTGATCCCTCAACCATGATTTTTGTTCCATTTTGGTCTATAGACTTTCAAAATTCCAATTTTGGTCACTCAATCTTGATAAAAGCTTAAAAATAGTCATTGAAATTAAAAAAATAGTTAAGCATGGTTACAAATTTGATGAGTTGGCAACAAAATAATAATAAAAAATTCAAATAGTCAACAGTCATCTTCTTCCTCATCTTTCCATCTTTACCCTTCCTTTCCTCTCATTTCCTACGAACTAAATTTTTTTGTTTTTCAGATTTCTTCAAAACTATTAAGTGTTAACATTTCGATTCTCATGGGAATGAGATATCCAACAAATTAAAGGTAAAAGAAATTAATCTTTTTCTTTTTCTAGATTTTATGTGTTATCTTAGATGCACAAGAAATAAAAAATCATAGGGGTAATCATAGAGAATGAAATCCCCTTCTTTACCCACTTCTCATCCCTGTGTGCACCAGCGTCGCCTCCTCCGCCAGATTAAGCGGCTCTTAGAGTAAGCTGGTTTTTTGCAATGTTGCCACACCATCCTCTCCTTTTCTATGACTTCGTTGAATTGCTTCTCGTCAGCCAAAAGCTGCAACACACATCAGGAATTACAATGTATTCAAAATTCTTGTAATGGGAATGGGAAGGAAGGGTAAGGATGGAGAGATGAGAAAGAAGATGACTGTTGACTGTTCGGATTTTTTATTATTATTTTGTTGCCAACTCATCAAATTTGTAACCATGGTAACTTTTTTTTTTAACTTCAAGGACTATTTTTAAGTTTTTGTCAAAGTTAAGGGACCAAAATTGGACTTTTGAAAGTCCAAAGACCAAAATGAAAAAAGAATAATAGTTGAAGGATAAAAATTGGACTTTTGAAGGTCTATGACCAAAATGGAACAAAAATCATAATTGAGAGACCAAAATTTGACTTTTGAAAGTCTAGAGACTAAAATGGAACAATAATGATAGTTGAAAGACCAAATGGTATTTTAACCTAATTGTATCAAGGACTATTTATATTTGAAGTGTTGAATATATGATCTTTTATGTAATTTCATAGTAAAATTGTTTCTTATAAAAAAGATACAAAAAAATAAAAAAGAAAAGGAAAAATGAGATTATTAATAATTTTTTTTAATATAATGCTAAAATCGAAAAATCGAACTGAACCATACGAAAAAAGGATTCAATGGTTTTGGTTATATTGAATATTGGTTCGGATGTTGAAAAATTGAGGATATCGATTGGTTTGTCAATTTGACACAAAATAGATAAAAGAAATCATTCATAATATCAATTCTATAAAAAAAAATGAACTTCGTCCTAGTTTTTTTTTTTTTTAATTTAAATTTTATTTTTTTAAAAACAAAGTCAATGCTCAAACTGATTGGAAAGAAGAACAAAAAAAGCCCTCCTACAAGTGCAAACCACATTTCAACAAGAAAAAGGGAATCGAAAGCAATCAAGAAGAGGCCGGCGAGATCCATACAATGGGATTCTTCACCCTCACCGTCGCCGGCGGCGGTTTCTGCTTGATCGGCGTATGGGAGGCGCTTTATTCTTTGAATTCCATCTCAAATCCAACCCCAAATCCAAGCCCATCTTCCTCTCTCAACACCGCCCAAACCCCATCCCAAATTCCTCCGCAAACCCCCAAAGTCGCTTCATCTTCATCATCTCTCTCGTTCATCTTCATCGCCGTTCTTTCATTTCTCGTAATCTTAAACACCCTCGTTTCATTTTTCGATGCGGTCAATTCCAGTGACCGAATCGGCTCCACCCTCCAGTTACCAGTTCTACCCATTGCTTCTCTTTTCTTCCTTTACTCGATTCTCGGGCTCTCCGTCAATTTCAACGAATCAGTTCATCTTTCATCAACGATCCTCACCTTAATCGCGCTATTCGCTTTCATGGAAGAGTTTTTGTTTTTCTACTTGCAGAGGAAAGACACCAGTGGAGTCGAGAATCAGTATTTCGATCTCTTGCTTGTCCCCATTACGGTTTGTGTTGTTTCTACTATCCTCGAATTGAAATCCCCAAATTTGATTTCTCCCAAAATTGTTCGTGGGGTTGGGTTGATTCTGCAGGGGACTTGGTTTTTACAAATGGGGTTGTCTTTTTTCACCCATTTGATTGCTGATGGGTGCTCTTTGCACGAAAAGAGCAGGGGAAATTACACTATAAAATGTAAAGGGCACCCTGAATATCACAGAGCCAGGGCAATTGCTACACTTCAGTTCAATTGTCATCTTGCCTTTCTAGTGGTTTTGGCTGCTTGTTTATATTCAATCATCAGTTACAGAAATGGAGGTGCTGCTGATTTTTCGCATTACCGGCCGATTGGGGCTGAGATGCAGCCATTTGGGTTTCAGGGTCAGTTCACTTTGGATTCTGATGATGATTTGAGTGAAGAGAGCAATTTGGGGAAGAGGAAACAAGCGGTGGTAGATATAAGTGTGAATGGTCACGATGCCATCAATGAGGTAAAAACTTTGGTTTATAATTGTTGAAGTATGATTAGTTTAGACTGCAGATGTTGTGATTAACTTGTATGAAATTGTTGAGATACCCTCTCATTGGTACTGATTTAGTTTTTGTTTTATCTTGACCAAGAAATAGAAAGAAGTTTTTCTGATCTTGTTGAGCTTGCTTTGGTGTAATAGTGTCAAGTGCATACTGAGAGCTGACCCTTGTTAATGTCAATTTAAGGCTTAGACAATATTTTTAGCATTGAAGTTTATGCAGAGGATTGTGCCTTTATGAGAATGTGTTGAGGTTTGAAGTTGTATATTCTTAAAAATTATGAAAGTTCATGTATGTAATGTCAATAATACGATCATTAGCTGTGGTAATTCAACTTCTTACTTTCATTACCACTTAGGGCTCAAGAAAGATTTAAGATAAAAATGTAAATGACTTATTCGAATTTAAGAATGTGATAATTAATAGACATGGTTTTTTCCCTGTTTTATGTATTTTTGTAATATCAATGATCAATAGTTAAAGTTTCTTTTAGCCTTATCTAACATTGGTTCCTTTTGTTTCTGATAATTTGAAAGTTTCCTTTTAGTTCCTGGAAACAGTAGATTATAGGATTCGTCTGACTGCAAAATGTGGGACAAGGACATGACTCGGTAATTATCTGAGTCCACTACTTTGCAATAGGAACGATAAGATTAATAGCTCATTGAGAAGAGTTCTGAAGGGCTAGCCTTGTTGGTTGAGGCTTGTGGATGGAACCTCACGAGTGAGCTTAATTGTAAAATTTTAATACAACCCGAAATTTATATTGATATCAAAAGATAAGAAAATACAAGATAACCCAAATTTTAATAGGACTTGGATTCTCCCTTTTACTCTTGAGAACCACCCTCAAACCCTAATACCAAAATTGCCACAATGTATTTGATATCTTTCTCCTCCACGCTACCTCTATTTATAATCCAAAATGTCTAACAAACTCTTCACTAATTACTAAAGTACCCCTACCACAAATCCTATCAAAACCCTTCTTGTCTCTCGAGTCGGGGGCTCTGATTTTCCAGTTCTTAAAAAAAACTCATTGAGATGATCAAGGATATATGGTTTTGTGTAACTTCAGTTATCAATATTTTGAAATCTTAGGAAGACAGACCGTGTGAAATTTTCCCTTCTTGGAAACTAAGCATCAGCCTTTTTGAATAAAGTAGTTCGTGTTGTATGTTAGTGTCGAAGAGAGACGTCGGGGGAAAAGATAAAGAAATTCCTACTCTTGAAGGTTACTCCATGCATTAAGCATGAGAAGAAACAGCCGAGTTACGTATTCTTTGTGAGATTAATTTGTATCAATTAATTGCTGCAATAAATGATTGCCTGCTGCGTTGTAGGGCCAGCTTTGGCTTGAGTTTGGTTTTATGTTAGTGATTCTAAGAAATCAGAAACCTTTTCTATATTTAGTCGTTAAATTAGGGTAAACCATCGATCAATCCAAAAGTTAAAGTTTGTGGGTTGGGATAAATTTAATTAAATCAACTAACACTCTCTCTCACTTGTGGGTTTAGAAATTTGAGAAATGCTCTACAAGTAAAATTTAATTTTAATTGGAGACAAAACGACTTAGCAGGGACTCAAACTCAAGACTTCGTGCTCTAATACCATGTTGAATTATGTTAAATCACCAATCAACTTATAAGCTTAAGCTTGCTTGCTGGTTGGAGTAAATTTACTTATATCAACTAATATTAATGTTGGTTCGCTATAAATCATCAGCACTATGGTATGAATTTTGGGAGTAAGCATGAATAGAAATAAAGGAAGAGAACAAGAGATTGGATGGGACAAGGTTTGGTGTATTGTTGGAGATGTGAACATTGTTCTATTTCGATTAGAAGCAGGAATAATCTTAAGGATGACATCTCTAGTGCAAGACTTTTGGATAATCTAAAAGAAAATGCACATCCACTTGGGCCTGTTTTTGGTGCTGATCGCTAAAGTGATAACATTTGGATCAAAAGTAGTTTGCTTCTTTTTTTTAATATATTCGTAAATGTTCGGATCGGTTTATGCGCATTTCGATTTTCGCATAGGACAATAGTCAGACCCTAGTATCTTTAGTTGCCAAGGTAACTCATACGAAAATAATTCTTAGATAAGTAACCATCAATGATTGAACTCGTAACTTCTATGCAATTTATGATTTACAAGGCCTTTGTATAATTATTGGGCCATAATATATTTTTTATATTCGTGAGTATCCGAGCCAATTTACGTGTACTTCGACTATTCTCACGGAACATACCGTTTGACCTTATAACACTTGGATGTCAAAGAAATTTGTTACTGAAAAATTTCCTAGGAATTTACTTATGACACTCTTTGGAGTCATAATGGTTAACCAAGTAGTAGTTAGCTATCTTATAGATGCTAAGTGTTTTATTTTTTATTATTTTTATTTTTATTGTAGCCATTGGAAGCTTTTTTCAACTGAGAATATGGATTAAACATCCTATACCTTAGAATTGCATGGTGGGAAATTCCAATTGTCAACGGTTATTAAATGTTGCACCAATGTTTTTTGACGAGTAGCTCGAAAAGTTAAAGGCATTATGTTCTTGACCAAAAGATCAGATGTTCGAAATTTAACTCGTAGAGGCTGTTGAACCAAAAAAACAAAGTAAAGAAAAAGAAATTGAATCCTTGGTGAAAAGTCACATCAGTCTTACCTCCAAAGTGTGCAAGTAGAAGGATTACATTGGAGTATTTAGTAAATTATCCTAGCTCTAATTTTCTTCTCTCTACCTATTTAACAAACAGGAAAAAATAACTAATTACAATCTCACTCCACAATTCCATTCTCATAGTATATATAGCACATAAAGTATTTACAAAATCCATCAAACTCACAAAGCTTGATTCTAATTCAATTCTGCGTTTCTTCTTCACTGATCCTACTTTTTCTGCAACATTTACACCAAATGGCATACAATACAAAGCTCAACCCACTGCCAAATGCCAACAACCAATAGTACTTGTCCAACCTAGCTTTGCTCATGTCATCAGAAAACCAGCTCGACGTCCCGTTTGAACGCGTCGATATCTCGATGATCGATATCATTATTGCACTGCAGAAGCTCCCGACACCAAACACGCTGTTGTATAATGCAAAGGCTGTTGTTCTCATGCTCACTGGAACCTCCGAGTAGAAGAACTCTTGCATCCCTACCACTGTAAAGATGTCCGAAACGCCTAATAGTATGTACTGAGGCAACAACCAGAAGATACTAAGTGGCACATACGATGATGACGAAGTAGTTTTCGTCATCTTCAACCTCTTGGCTTCGACGAGGGCAGCAATGATCATAGCAATAGTGGAGAGGAACATTCCAACGCCCATCCTCTGCATGACAGTGATGCCCTTTTCAGCCCGGGTGAAGAAGCGGGTGATTGGAATCAAAACGCTATCGTATAATGGCATGAGGAGGATTATGGAGATGGTAATGGCACTCTGGAGTGTGGCTGGCGGGATCTTGAAGTTTGCACCGATGTTTCGCTCCATCGTCATGCCTTGCTTCGTGAAGAAGGTAGCTGGTTGTTGGAATATTACAGCGAACATAAGAAGCATTGTCCAAATTGGTAACAGTTGCAAAATCAGCTTCGCCTTTTCGGGCACACATGATTTTTCTTTTGGAATTATGTTGTTTCCTTCCATAGCTTTCATGGCCCCTGAGCTTTTATGGCAGAGGGGTTTGTTCTCTTGCAGCCTGCAAAATGGCATATAATCAAACTCCATGTTTGATCCTTCATCTCACTAGTAAAGTTTTTCCAAGTTTAATTTGAGCTTTTGATTTTGATTTTAGTGGTGGTTTGAATTAAGCTATCCGGAGGGGTTGGACAACGGTTGACCTAACCCCACGTTTGGCAGCCCCCAGAAGTGCCCATAAAATCCCCCATAAATATCTCATAAGAATTCCATAAACGTTTTCACCTTCGTAATTATATTAAACCACTCTCAAATCTTTCATACCAAACAAAAGTTTTCTGTCATAATTTCTCATACTAAACAAGAGTTTCCTTCACAAGCACGAACAAGATTGTCTTCTCAAAACTTCTCAATTCATTTCAAACTACTCCAAACCACATCACCTTCTCTCCAAACTCCTCCCTACAAACACCCCTTAAACGTTCATAGTGCTAGAAGTTTCTCATCAAGTCTAAATAACTTCAAGAAATTGATTTTTCTAATTTAGCTATAAATTTTTAAGTTTCTTAAAAAAATCATAAAAACCAGGGTAAAAATGGTAAGGAAACAAACACAAATTTGAAGAACAGAAAACTAAAAACAAAATCGTTATTGCATGCTTACTCTAACTCAACACCATCTTGAGTCGTCTTATCATTGGGCAAGGCAACAACATTTCTGCCACACATGAGCCTAGCAGCTGTGGCTTTGACAATCTCTACCACCTTGTACCTTTTCTTCTCAACTCGATCTTCTTCATCGTCTCTCTTAAAGCGATAAATCGGAGTGCCACAAGAAAAGAGTGCCACAGAAGAAACCATGGCACACATGGGTATGGCAAAGCCAATGACCCAACCAAATGTGTCTTGAATGTAGGACATGACAGTCACACCAAGGAGGCTGCCACTGCAAATTCCGAAGTACCACCAGTGGAAGAACACACTCTTCTTGTTCGGCTTCTCGTCCGAGGTTTCAGCAGTCGTGGTGGGGAGTTCAGCTTCGTCGTGGTCAAGCTGGTCAGCACCGAAGGCTTGGAGAGATGGATTGTATCCGCCCAGGCCGAGGGAGATGAGGTAGAGGGATGGGAACAGGAAGGAGGAGGCTATGTTTGTTGGTGACCATGATTTGGCTAATGTTGTTGATGTTAAAGCAACTAGACCCTGAATTTTTTTTAGATCAAAGCTAATAATGTTAAATTATTGAATATTAATGAGAAATATGTTTTTTTTTTTTTTTTTTTTTTTTTTTTTTTTTTTTTAAATGTTTTGAAATAATATCTTAACAGAACAAACAAGGAAAGTTCTCTATCATATTTTACTAATTTTGATTACCATTAAAAAGTTACCCATTAAAAGGATAAAGTTGATATTGGACCAAGTTATTGATCAACTGTTGCCTAAAGATTGCATCCCCATCATTACAATCAAGATGTAACAAAAGTAGAAACTGAAAAGTTTGATTTTAGAAAAAAATGTTTAGTCATTTTTAATAATTCTTCTTTTATTCTATAATCTACTTTTAAATTGTCATTTCCAAAATTTCTACCCAAACTTTGGAAATGAGGAACGATATACATGGTTATTTCTCAAAAATAAAAAATAAAAAATAAGAAATAAAATACATATCATTTGAATACAATAAAAGAGATGGGAGGACTCGAAGCACATATTTAATGTTCTCACAAAATTTATAGAAAATGGTTGAAAAGAAATAGAACAAATGTTTTTCTATTAAAGAATAATAAAAGAAAAAATTCAAAAATGTTTTTCTATTAAAGAATAATAAAAGAAAAAATTAACTTCATAATTATACATTATTAGGTTGTACGAACTATGCACCTCTTCTCAAAGAAAAACTTCACAAGAGACAAAATTTGTTTTTTAAATCTTCTATATACTTTTAAGAAGTCAAAGGGATAAGTTGCAAAAAAAAAAAAAAAAAAAAGCATACTTCAAAATTTAAAAGTTTCATATAATTGTTTAATCTAACACAAATTAAGGGAGTAATTAAAATTTTTTTTAATATAAGTTAGAAGAGGGAGACCACAAACCTTATAAAGATGTACTATTTCTCTCAAATAAATAAGAACTAAATACTGATTCTCTAGATTACCACTAAACAATGAAACATTAGACCACCAATCCTTTTGGTATCAATTCAGTTCTTTACTCAGAGAAAGAAAAGCACTTGGTTGCATATTTATGAAGATGCCACAAATAGCATTAATTTTCTCTACTTATCTTTTTTCTTCTCCATTCTACCTAGAGCCTCTAATAACACACATTAAATTTTCTCTTAATATCTTTTTCTATTTAAAATCAATATGGTCAACTTAAATACTTCATCAATCATTAATCATTAAGTAAGAAGTACATAAAAATAAAATTCAAACTAAATCTCTAATAAAAATCTCACTCATCATTTTGATATTGTATTAAGACTCGTTTTTTCCTTCAATAAGTTAAAACATAAGCAACTCAACCTTTTACATCATGTTTGATATCCATTTAATTCTTTTTTTTTTTCTAGTTTTTGAAATTTAAATTTGTGTTCATTCAAATTCTTTATGAAGAGTCTCATATTCCTTTAAGTAAGTATTTAAATTTTCCAACTTTTTTTAATACAAATTGGGAGAGGGGAATGACAAACAATGAAACTATCAGAGCATTAGTGATCTTTTTTAGTGTATTTAAATTCTAACTAAATTTTAAAAATCCACAAATTTTTTAAGTTATTTTTTTTAATGATTTAATTTTAAAATATTAAGCAAAATATAGATATTAAAGTAAGTAAATAGTTGTTACATGCTTAATTTTAAAGATAAAAAATAAAAACAAAATAATTATCGAACAAGAGTTACACTAACCCAAATTGTTGAAGGAAAGAAACAAAGAAAGACAAAGGTAATTTAAAACCATATGGGCCAAATGACTCATTTTCCAATACCATATGGTGAGTAATGAGTCATTCTCCAAAACCAAAAAAGAGAATTTTATAGAACAAAAGTTGAGAGTGATAATTACCAGAACGTAAAGAAAAGCAGAACCTAAAATGGTGGAATAACGATCCCAGTAAGAATCAGCAAGAGGAGCCACAAGTAATGGCAGCATGGAAGTGAACCCACACCAACTGTTCACGGTTTTCGCCGCGGACGAGTTCCCCATCTTCATCACATCGGTTAGATACGTCACCAAGTTCGATGCCACCCCTTTGAACACGAACCTCTCCATCCCCGCTACCACTGCACTCGATCCAAAACGCTCCAAAATCTCATTAACGTCTCGTAAAAATATACTCATAATGTAGTTTCTTGTTCTTAGGTTTGAGAAATTATGAGTGGTTTGATAATAATCGATATTTTTCTCTCGTTATTTAATGGATCCAAACAAAGATTAATTGAGTTAAGACATATATTTTAGATCTAGATGTTAGAAGTTTCATATGATTATGAATTAAAAATGTTGAGTTAAACTCAGATTAACATTCATATTTTTGTTTAATTGAACCGTTTTTAAAATGGAGGATACGAACTAGTAATTTTTCAATTATCCATTCATATATCATGCTACTTAAATTTAGTGTGGTATACTGTTCTTTTTAGAAAAAAGAACCACATGCTAATTGGGTTTAATTTTTAAATTTAAATAAAATATCTTTTATTGTAACTTTTGATATGAACGATAATACTACTTTGTTTAGAGACAATAAATACAACTTAATACACCTACGAAACACAACTTAATGATCTCAAAAAAAAAAAAAAAACCATTCAATTTAAAATTTTGGTAGTTTAGTTGACCAGCATCGTATTTCTTTTATGAAAACTAGATTTTTTCTAATCCATAGCTTTCAATAGTTTTTTTTTATTAAAATAATAAAAATATTAATAGTCGATGAATTCAAATCTTATTTCCAATTGAATTTTTAAGAAACCAAAATTTATTTATCAAAATTACAATGATCATATTCTATTTTCCCCAGTCCAACAACAAAAATTCAAAATTCTAATCTTTTATTTGATGGGGTAGTATATGTTTTAATATAATTAATGAATAAGTTAAAGTTGAGGAAAAAAGTGTTGATTTTTTAATAGAAAGAAAGAAAGTAAAGAAAAATACAAAAAAATAAAATAAAATAAAAAGTCATTTTTGTGTTTCCAGGGAACATGCATCTCTACTAAGTTACAGGAGCCTTACCAATTAGTGGTGGTACGTTGGAAGTTTCATTCTTCTTTCAAATAAGAAATTAAAAATAAATAAATAAATAAACAATCTCGAATAGATAACTATTTTATATTAGTGCTCTTTTTCAACAAATTCAGTTCGTAAATACTACTTCGATTTAAAGCTCCATGTTTTCAAAGTCTAATTTCAAAAAAGTGTTCTGGAAAATAAAATCAACATGAAAAAAAAAGGTTATGTTTAATTAAGTTTAAAAGAAATCAAATGTGTGTATAAGAGATATGAAAGACACAACCAAAAAATTATGAAGAAACCATCATAATTTTAGTAAAAAAAATTAAAATAAATGATAATCAAGCATATAAAAATTATGAACAAATAAAAAAAAAAAAAAAAATCAGAAATAGAAAGATTTTGAAGTGGAACAAAATATTTGAAATAATACCTATTAGAAGAATACACGATCTACTCAGCCTCCGTCTAGGCGACGGTGGCGGTGGCGGCGAACCTCCTCCCCCGGCAGTCATGGCGGCGCTCAAGTTCTGAGCTTTGGAAGTTGAAGAGAAATGGCGGTGGAAAAAAAGAGCAAAATAGAGAAGATTATTTTGTTCTGTTGCAAAAACACTCATCAACTCCAACCTTTATATCCTTTTTTAATATCTCTAAAGTTGCTTTAAAAGAAAAATAAATAAATAAATTTACTATTTTAGGATAAATTATTTTAAATAGTTGATTATTATAAACGAAAATTTGAAGTGAATATGATAAATAAACTTGTCATACATTACTGCTCATATAAGGAGAGTTAGAGATATCCACACGGCAGGAAAGGTTTTCAGGTGAATATGATAAATAAATTTGTCATACTGCTCATATAAGGTGAGATAGAGATATCCACGGGGCGGGGAAGGCTTTACCGTCCCCATCCCTTCCACTATTTCTATTTTCCGTCCCCACAAAATTTACCATATTATTTTGCGGGGATCGAAGTGGAGATTTCCCACCCGGTACTTGTGGGGATCGCGTTCCCTACCGGTAATCTGTCACCATTTATTTTTCTTTTTCTAATATAGTTTTGAATAGTTTTATTTTGATATTTATCATATTAGTGTTTTCTTTAATATTAAATAAGTAATGCCTATAAAATGGGTAAAAACACTATAAAAATGCTACGTGTTGTTTTTTTTAAAAAAATTATGTTGTTTTTTTAAAAAAGAGCTATTGTATCTCTTTTTTTTTTCTTAAATCAATATATGCATGCTATAAAATGTGTAAAAATACTATAAAAGAGTTATTGTAGTGTTTTTTTTTTTTTTTTTTAAGTTACTGTATTTGTTTTTCTCATATCAATATATGCCTATAAGATGTCCAAAAAAACTTTAAAATAGCAACTGTACTGTTATTTTTTTTAAAATCTACTATATTGTTTTTTTATATCAATATTTCTCCCAAATTTGTCAAAACATACACCCCAATATTAAAAAAACATGTATAATGAAGCAACATCAACACAATTTTATTTGAAATATGAAAATTATTCTTTAAAAAAAAAATATCGGGGCGGGGCCGGGAAAATCTAGTCATCGGGAAAATTTTCTCTCCGCTCATTCCCCCATTCTCCATGAAATTGGGGATTCACCGTTCCGTTCGGGCTGGTCCCCGCGGGGCCCCGGTCCGACGGTTTAAATGAACATCTCTAAGGAGCCCCACGGTTTAAATGCAATCTTTAAGGAGAGAATAATACCATCGATATATGTGAGCCTCTAATAATAAAAGAGTGTATTACAACTCTTAAATAAACGAGAATCAAATACTGATATTAAATATTGATATTAAAAACTGATAAAAAAAACAAAAAAAAATCAAATATTGATTTTTGAAATTAAATCTATAATTACCCTCAAATAATAAAATTATCAGGTCATCCACTCATTTGATAAAAAAAATATTTTATTTATTTAAAAAAAAATTGATGTGGTACCAAAGTGGTGCTACATGTGTCTTATTTAAGGAAGTTTTTCCCTAAATGTTATGATCTAACATAATGAATTATACCGACGTGGTTGAGCAATATTGCTCTTGTTAGTGATTATAATCTAACTTAACTTAGTTTTAAATGAATACTTTTTTTTTTTAAAAAAAAAAAAAATTAAAAATGTTGTCGTTGATGATGGATATAAATCCATACACATGCATTGCGTCTGGACGTCAGTTTTTAATTTTTTTTAAATTATATTATCAGAATTTCTTAAACTTTGATTACTAGGATTCATTGCCACGTGGCACATCACCTACCACGTGGAGTCCTTTGCCATGTCTACAGTTCCCAATGCAACCTCTTAATGAGGAAGAGAAAAAAAAGTATATTTTGACTTATGTTTATAATATATATATAAGGAGGATGAAATTGAGGGAGGTAATTTGAAGAAAAATTATTATTGGAAAAAAAAATTATTATCTTATTAGAAAATAAAATAATGGGTATAGTAAATATACAGATTTAGGAAGGAATAAAAAATAGTTAGGAAGGTAATAATTTTTATTAATTTAGATAAAATTATCATTTTTTCATGGTTTTAAATACCACATTTATATAAAAAAAAAAAATGGAAAGTTGTTTTTCTTACTCATTTCTCTGTTTTCTAATTCTCTATATGATAATTTATTAAAAAAATTTAATAATCTCTATATGATAAACAAGTTTTTTTTTTTTTTTTTTTTTCAATTTAAAAATATTTAGGATTGTGAAATTCATAAACTCCTAACTTTTTCTTACCTTATATCTCCCTATCCCAATTAGGAAAGTTTTTTTTTTCAATTTACTTTTGTTAAATTTAAATACGTATAATACAATATACTATGAAGGATATAGTCTTGTAAAATAATAGTTGTACAAAATTCATAACAAAAAAGCATATTTATAAACAAATTAATATGAATATATTCAACATAAAATTTTTACTTTTACTAAATATATCATATAACACATTTAATTTGGACAATTATATTTAAATTGAAATCTAACTTTTAATAAAAACACATATGTATATTTAGTTTTTTTTTTTAGATTATAAAAGTGATACGGTTAAAAAGGAACTCTGTTTAAGTAAAAATAGAACACAGTAAGTAAAAATTACTCTGTTTAAGAACACAAGAAACTCACGCAGACACACACGAGGCACACATGAAAAACACAATCCTTTTTTTAATGTAAAAATGAAAGAAAAATGAATGGGTTGTTATGAGATAAGAAATTAAAAGGGATTGGTGGTTTAATGAGATGGAACTCACTTTGATTTTTGTGATGGGTGCTTCCAACAAAGACACCTCTAATGGAAAATCTTTATGATAGAAAACAAAAAAAAAAAAAAAAAAATTATTATTGTTTGTGAAATTATATATATGTATATATCGTAGTATAAATTGGAGAAAGGGGACCAACAAACTCTATATAGAGGGTACGAATCTATGGCCGTGATGTTGAACTAGATTACCAGCAAATAATGAAATCACTACTCTATTAGCCATTTTGGTAAGTTAAATGATATATATTTAGTCTTTATATATCTTATGAATATTAGAAGGTTTTCTCATATTTTTAATGTATAATCATCAACATGTGTCCTCAAAATGATGTTTTTTGAGTTCACTAATTTTAGATCAATTTCAATTTAATTTTTGTTCAACTGAGTATGGTCGATTTGGGTTTAGTAAGTTATGATACTATATTAAATAGTGTGAGGTTCCATCTAAAAATTAATTAGTGATGAAAAGAGTAGTCAATTTATCTTATAAAGTTTGAATCCTAACCTTCCTAATGTAGAATGAACCTAAATTTTCAATTTTGTGTATATAACTTTGTGAAATAAAAAATGTCAAATAAGTCAAAGATTTATTAAATACAAAAGCAAAAATTTGGAGAGACACAAATTTAAAGATTAGCAACTTATTAAACATGTTTTTAAGTTTATGGACAAAATTAGACAAGTCTAATGGTTGAGGATCAATTATACACAAATCTGAAAATTTTGTGAACTAATGTCTATTTTTAAGAGGTTGTAGGCCACACCTTTGTTTGATGTAATACTATTATAAAAATACAATTGGGCAAAAAAAAAAAAAGAAGATAAAAATCAATTTAATACTATAATAAAAATTCTAAATCAAGAGTTGTATCAACAATTTTTTTTTTTTTATTATTATTATACTCCAAAACTTTTAAAAGTAAATCAATTGATTCATATATAATAATTTAATGTGACTTTTTTTTAGACAAATAATTTAATGTGGCTTTAATTGATAGAATTATGAAGTTAGAACCTAACATTTTCCAAATAAAATTTATAAAGTGATAGTGTAATTTATACACTTACTAATTTGTGAGTTAATCCCAAACTTTAGAGCATAAATTGAATTTTAGCCCAAAATTAAAATTTTCTTACGTAAGTGATTTGGTAGAAAAGTTTTCTTTTTTTCTTTTTTTTACAAATTAAAGAAAATTAAATTGAAACATTTCGTTGGAGATATTTAGCTTCTACCAATTGTTCTACATTGAAAAAATGAGTTATTCTTTTCATAATCAATTAATTTTAAGGCGTAACTCCGTATCATCCAATATACAAAATTGAAAATTAGCTATAATGAGAAAAAATTCATATATAATGCATAAGTTAGCTTATAATTGATATAAATAGAAAGATACTTCATTTTAAAAAAGGAAGATAGTTATTGAATGAGTCGGTGGTGCGATTGGTTATCTAGTTTGGTGTTAATCTATTTTTATTATATGATGACGGCTTCGAAACCTCGAATCGGTATTTATAATCTCCATTCCCCCAATTTATACTAAAAAAAAAGAAGATAGTTTTTTTTTTTGGTCGATTTTTAATTTCTTTCAATTTTCATCTTTGCTATTAGAGGAGATTGTTTCACAAGAGTACTAATTTTTATTCATGACGATGTGTACTTTTTTTAATTATTGTATTTGGCTATTATGTTTAGTTTTTTGAGTACTTGATTCTATAGTAGAGATGTCCACGGGGCATGGCCGGGGAATAGCTTCCCTGTCCCCGTCCCCGCCACCTAATTTAATCCTCATCTCCGGAAAAATTTCCGTTTTTTTTCTCGGGGATCGGGGCGGGGATTCCCCTACGAGGCACCGGCGGGGTCAAATTCCCCGCGGGGATTTTTTCTTTTTTTCTTTTACATTTTTTAAATATTTTTTTGGACAATACTTTTAAATAATTAGATTTTCTTAGAAAATATCTATAAATTTGAACTATAATGTTAATTATTAAAGAAAAATATTCATATGAATAGATAATTTCATTAACAAATATATTTTTATTTGAAA
>JBBMKA010048285.1:0-19947 GCA_037833695.1 Sechiopsis laciniata
ATTTTATTTATTTTTTTGAAAAAACTAAAATAGGATTTGATGGAAATTTGTGTGTGAGGCAGGTGTTGTTGGAGAGTAGTAAAAACAAAGACAACAGTGGAGAGTCATTGCCAAATCTCATCTATGTTTCAAGACAAAAAAGTGTAACTTCTCATCACCAATTCAAGGCTGGTGCTCTTAATACTCTGGTAAACCCTAAAACTCAACCTCGAGTTAAATTGTGAATTTTGCATATAATTTTAAAAGTACTTAGAATTTATTCATTTTATTTGATAAAATTCTAACAAATGTAGTCTCTTAACTAAAATTGGTTTAAAATTTACTTTGAGAACCCATTATTTATTAAATTCTTTTTATAGCATCTCAACTAAAATTGAATATTTGAAAGGTAGGGATCAAAATAAAACAAACTTAAAAGTTTAGAGGATAGAATTAAATATTTAAAAGTTATAAGATTAAAATAAAACAAAACTGAAAATCTAGAGATCAAAATAATATTTCAACAAACTAAATTACAAAGTGAATCAGGTACGAATTGGGTTATCGCGAATTCAAGAACAATAAAGTAGAAAACACAGTAAAAAGAAAATCAAACTAAAAAAAAAGAAGAGGATTTACATGGTTTGAACAACTTACAAGAAGCTTATTTAAAAGCCTTCAATAGCTAACCTAACGACTTAATAACTGATGGTTAAGACTAACTGCTCATTTAAACTATAGTCAAGCTGACTCAAGCGAAACAAACCTTAAACTCTCTTAACATAAATTGTAACTTTTTAAATTATAGAGGCTATATTATCTTTCACCCATTGGATTTAATTCCTTTCTCTCATCATATTAACTCTTAAAATCTAATGTCTTTATTGCAATAGCTTCGAGTATCGGCTACAATGACGAATGCACCAATTATTCTCACTTTAGATTGCGACATGTATTCCAATGACCCGCAAACACCAACTCGAGCCTTGTGCTATTTCTTGGACCCAAAACTTGCGAGCGACTTGGGTTATGTTCAGTTCCCTCAACGGTTTCCTGGAGTTAGCAAAAATGATATTTATGCTGGTGAGTTAAAGCGCTTGTTTATAACTAATCCAGTTGGAATGGATGGGCTTTTGGGCCCAAGTTATGTTGGCACTGGCTGTTTTTTTTCTCGACGGGCTTTCTTTGGAGGCCCATATTCACTTGAGCCAGTTGAGCTTCATGAACTCGGCCCAAATCATGTTGTGGAAAGGCCCATTCGATCTCGAGAAGTCTTGGACTTGGCCCATCTTGTTGCTGGTTGTGATTACGAGAATAATTCCAAATGGGGTTCTAAGGTATGGTTTTTTATGCATTTTGGTCTTTTTTGAGTTATATTTTTTTTGAGAAGGGATTTAAATTTATTATCCTTTGATCGTGAATACATATTTATGTTAGTTGAATTATGTTTTAGTTATGTTATTTTTTTATCTCAAAAACCTTACTTTTAAGAAAATTAATTGATATTCTATTTTCTTTTATTTTCTTCCTATGTATATACAAAGGAAACCATGATATTTTAATAATATTTAAGATAACATAACTATTAGTTACATAACGAAATATTATTTCAACGAAAAAAAAAAAGTTACATAACAAAATGTAGACTATGATGGTGATTAGACTAATTTTAAATTTTGACGTAATTACTATGATTTTGACATAAATTTTATTTTGAAAAGAAAATAAATAAATAAATAATTCAACCAATACATAAGGACCAAAATTAAGTGTTATCAAAATGTATATTTGAAGTTTGAAACATAAATACCAAACTTCATCCTTCCTCAAAAAAAAAAAAAAAAAAAAAAAAGGAAAAAAAAAAGGAAAAAAAAAAAGGAAACTTCATCCCAAAATTAGAGATTAATATGTTTTTTTTTTCCTCTTTCTTTTTTATTTCTATATTTCCAAATAATCATTTGGAGTAACTCAATAATATAAATATATTGTCATGACAAAAAAATTATGAATTCCAGTGTCAACTCTAGTTGTTTAAAAAAAAGTCTCTACTCGTATTATTGAACCAAAAAAATAATTTTAATTTCTATGCTATATTTCATACATTTTGAGCACTTTTAGAATTTTTATATCAATATATATATATTTTTTAGTACAAGTTGGAGGAGGAGGTATTACAAATACCGATTTTAGGGATCGAACCCGTGACCGTGAAGTGGAAATGGATTAACACTAAACTAGATAACCAATTGCGTCACCAATTCATTCGGTTATATCAATATTTTATTCTAAGTCCAATAACATTTGAGGATTTGAATCTAGGTTATATAAGATGCCCATTGGACTTCTGATTTCTTTTTTTGGCAATGTTATGTTCCATTTATTCATTTATTTTTGTTAAAGAAAAATATTTATTCATTAACATTATTTTGTTTGTAGGTGGGGTTTAAATATGGGTCTCTAGTGGAGGACTATTACACGGGGTTTCGTTTTCAATGCGAAGGGTGGAAGAGCGTATTCTGCAATCCAAACAGGGCTGCTTTTTTTGGCGACGCGCCAATAAGCCTCTGCGACGCGCTTAACCAAGTGAAAAGATGGGCCGTTGGGCTTCTGGAAGTCGCATTTTCAAAGTACAGCCCAATAACATTCGGCGTAAGGTCCATGGGCCTTCTCATGGGCCTTACTTACGCCCATTACGCATTCTGGCCCATTTGGTCCATTCCAATCATCGTTTATTCATTCCTCCCCCAGTTGGCTCTCATCAATGGCTCCTCCATCTTCCCCAAGGTAACATTTTATTTCTCATGTTCATAGAGGTTAACTGATTTAAAATGCTCATAAACTATATAGTTGACTTTTAATTATATTTCAAACTTGTAAAATTTTCATTTTAATGTCTTTTGAAGTTTGTTCATCAATAGTTATTATGTTGATAGGGTTAACCTACAAAACCTTTTTATTGTTTGATTATAAACCACTTCAAAACCAGCGTCATAGGTTCGAGCCCGAGAATCTGTATTTGTCCCTCCTTGTTCGTTATGTACTAAAAAAAAAAACAAAACAAAACCTTTTTAACGTCAACCAATGTATTGTTGACTAATTATTATTGGTTGGGATCTATCATTCATTTACATATTAACGTCGATTCGAAACACGTCTCAAATACTTTTAGAATTTTCTTGTTCTACAATTTTTTGCATTTTGTTTTGTCTTGACTTGAATTGTTGGTTGAGATGGTTTTACTCTTTCGAATTCATTGTCCTTTTGTTTTGGTCTCCCTATTATGATAATTTTGTTGTAAGTTTTATTTCATTGATTAATGAAGTACTTGATTTTTTTTTTTTATTAAACTAAAAATGTCTTTTTCCTTCTTTTTTTTAAATAATAATTTAACCTAATTTGTCACGATAGATTGATTATTGGCTTACAAATATATGTTGTTCCATTGAATCATTGAAACTTTTTACACACCTACTCTTTTTATCAAATCAACATTGGTTAATCCAATTAATATGTGATTTCAAAAAAGTTTCTTGTTTGTTCGGTGTCGGTTTTCTACTATCTTATGTAGGTTTCAAACCCATGGTTTTTGCTATACATGCTCCTTTTCTTCGGAGCTTATGGTCAAGACCTCCTCGACTTTCTCATCTTTGGAGGCACATTTCGAAAGTGGTGGAACGATCAAAGAATGTGGAGTGTAAGAGCGCTCTCGAGTTTGTTTTTCGGATTGATCGAGTTCGTGTTGAAGTCTCTCAGAATTTCCACTTCCGGTTTCAACGTGACAAGCAAAGTAGTCGATCAAGAGCAAAGCAAGAGATACGAGCAAGAGTTGTTCGAGTTTGGAGTTTTGTCGCCAATGTTCATCCCGTTGGCGATGGTGGCGACCGTCAACTTGGCTTGTTTTGCGGGCGGAGCGATTCAGGTTTGGAGAGGCGAGGCGTGGGAAGAATTGTTGGCGCAGATGTTGGTGGCAGGATTTGTGGTGGTGAATTGCTGGCCGGTTTATGAAGCCATGGCTTTGAGGAACGACCAAGGAAAATTGCCGCCCAAAATAACTTTTCTATCCGTTTTTCTTGGTTTGCTACTGTGTTCTTTTGCTGCTTTTTATTACTAACAAATGTATTTTTAGTTGGATTTTTCTTTTCCTAAACTCGGAATTTTTATTTACAAAAAATATCGAGCACAGCCAAGATATAATTAATATTCTAGTAACTATTTAATTATGCGCTCAATTCCGTCAAGTATAATTTATTATTCTAAGAAAAAGTATAAGTATAATTTACTCTTCTAGTTTGTTTTAACCAACATCCATGGTGAGAGTTCGATCATGTCGAAGACTTTTAATCAATTCACATGCCAGGAGTTCGATCTTTGTTCAGTATAGTTTATATAATTTGTGTTGTTTTGTAAGTTCGAATCAACTTTAAATATTATAAGTCAAGTAAATATCGATTTTCATCGTATTTTGATCTTTACAAATAAATTTATAATTTCTAATCCAATCTCTAAATTTGATTTATTAAATTAAATGAAAATCATCATTTAAATGATTTATCTTTTCAACTTAAACTTTTTCATTCAAGTAAATATTTTTGTCAATATAACAACTCAATATAGTACAACAAAATTGAAATAGTATTTTATTTATTTATTTTTATTTTTATCTTTATAATTAAAATTTTAATTACTATTAAAATTCTTAAGTTTGGATGATTATTGAATTAATTAACATTATAATTTAAATTATTTATCTTTTCGTTCCTCAAAAAAAAAAAAAAAAATCTTTTCAATTCAACTTCTTCATTCAAGTAAATTTTTTGTCCACATGACATCAATAGATAGTACAATAAAATGTAAATAATATTTTACTTTAAAACTTAAAGGAAATTTTCAGGAGATTGAATGTGAAATCTCATATATTATTTTATTACTGCAGCTCACTTTAAATAGAGAGCCAATAATGCAGGGAAGAGTCAAGTACAGTTGCCTTATCAAGGATAAAATAATTAATTGCTAACCAATTAACTAAATAATAACCAATTGTACACTGGGAATTAAGCTCATTACACCCCTTCAAGATGAGTGATGGTGCAAATCAACTATGCCCATCTTGGACATAAATGACTGCAACACATCAGAAGACAAAGCCTTTGTAAATATGTCAGCTAGCTGGGCAGATGAAAGAACTGGTAGTAATCGAATCAGCCCGCGATTTACCTTTTCCCGCAAGAAATGACAATCGATCTCAATGTGTTTCGTACGTTGATGAAAGGTTGGATTGGAAGCAATGACTATGGCAACTTGATTGTCACAAAAGACAAGAGCTGGAGAGACAAATGTGACTTGTAAATCTGAAAGTAATTGTGAAACCCAAGCCAACTCACTAGACACAGCAGCAATAGTGCGGTATTCCGCCTCTGTCGATGATTTTGAAACTGTAGCTTGTTTCTTTGACTTCTAGGATATAAGGGAATCTCCTAAGAAAATGCAAAAACCTGTGACGGATCTCTTTGTATCTAAACAGCCTCCCCAATCCGAATCCACGAAGGCATTGAGCTGAAAACTAGAGGCTGGTTTTAACAAAAAAACCTTGTCAAGAAGTGCCCTTTAAGTATCTTAGTAAATGAACTGCAGCTGTCATGTGATCTGAGTGTGGTCGAGAGACATATTGGCCTAACTTTTGGATAGAATATAAGATATCAGGCCGAGAGATTTGTAAGTATAATAAACAACCAATCAAAAGTCTGTAGCTCATAGCATCTTCTTGCGATAACTAAGATCCTGAACTAACTGTTAGTTTGAGGCTTGGTACCATAGGATGTGAAGTAGGCTTTGCTGCAATTAGCCCACGATCCTCCAACAATTGTAAACAATATTTCTTTTGAGAGATGTGCAACCCTTGTTTAGAACGCAAGAGTTCTAAACCAAGAAAGTATTTAGCTCGTGCCAAGTCCTTTAACATGGAATGTAGTTTTAAATATGCCTTTATCTTATCAATCTCAACTGAGCTAAGACGAGTAATCAGAATGTCATCTACGTATACTAATAGTGCAATGAAGGAAAAGCCATTGCCTCGTGTAAAGAAAGAGTAGTCTGATTTTTACTGTTTGAAGCCACAAGAAAGAAGCACACTTAAAAACTTATTAAACCATTGTCTGCTAGCTTGCTTCAGCCCATAAATAGACTTGTTTAATTTACAAACCAAGGTCTTATCTTTGGAGAGCTCATCAACATAATAACCGAGGGGAACCTTCATATAAACTTGCTAAAAAAGATCCTCATTTAAAAAAGCATTGTTGATCTATTTGTACAATGTTTCAACCATAGCGGATACTAAGAGATAAAATAAGCTTCACATATGTAATTTTTGCAACGGGAGAGAATGTATCAAAGTAGTTAATCCTTTCTAATTGGTTATAGCCTTTCGCAACTAATCGTGCCTTATGACGATCAATGGTGCCATCAGGTTTATATTTAATACGATAAACTCATTTGTTGCCAATCACATTATGTCCAATAGGTAAGGGAACTAAAGACCAAGTTTTGGTCCTTTCCATAGCCTGAATCTCAGCATCCATTGTCATTCTCCAATCGGAGTATCAAACTGTTTGATGGAAATAGGATGGTTCATAAGCAGTGTTTATGTTTAGAACGAAGTTCCTACAATTTTAGGATAACTCATCATAGCTAAGAAACTTGTCAAGAGCATATGGTAAAAGACTCTTCGTAGTGTGTCCACCAAAGGTTAAGAGATGACAATGATAATCTTGTAAATAAGTTGGAGGATGTCTAACTCTTTGTGACCTCCGAGTTGGAATAATTTGAATACCAGACGGCTGAGAATCTTTAGAAACAGAGGGTGAGGCTTGCAAGTTATTTCTAGAAGCCGAAATAGAAGTTGATGTAATGGTTGGGAAATTAGTGTTTTGTACATGAGCAGCAGGGGCTAGAACAAACATTGATGGGAGAGGTAAATCATTTGTATTTTGTGAAAAAACACCAGGGACTAAAATAGATTCTGGTGGAAAGGCTGGATTATTGTTGTCATGTAAAATATGATTGAAGTGTGTGTTTGATGAAAGGACTGAAATATCATCACTAGAGGTAGCTACATCACTTGAAAGAGAATCATTAGTAGACAAATGAGAAATATTATTATGTAAGGGAGGGATAAGATCGGGAATAATCTTGGAAGGATCAAATGTGAAAATAAATCGGTAGAAATATTAGTATTTTGTTAAAGAGAGTTGTGAGAAGGAAAGGTATCTTCATGAAATATAACGTCTCGTGAAATAAAAATTTGTTTCTTTTGGATATCATACAATTTATAACCTTTTATAGCAGGAGGATAGCCTATGAAAATACATGCAGAAGCACGTTGATCAAATTTTGCCCTATGAGATTGTAAGGTTGAACTAAAACACAAACATCCAAAGAAACGAAGAGTGGAGTAATCAACTTCCTTAGAATGCATGATGGAAAAAGGGATTCTTATTGGATAATAAAGGCATTGGTATTTGATTAGCCAAGTAAGAAGCAGTAAGGACACAATCATCCCAAAACATCAAAGGTACCTTGGATTGAAAAAATAAGGCCCTTGCTATGTTTAGGAGATGTTGGTGCTTCCGTTCGACAACAGAGTTCTGTTGTGGGGTTTCTACACAAGAGAATTGATGGATAGTTCCCGTTGAGGCAAAAAAATCTTGAAATTTGCGCTCGGGAGCATTATTGGAGCAAAATTGTTTAATCTCTTTATTGAATTGAGTTTTGACTAGCTTAAAAAATCTAGGGATTATGGTTAAAGCATCAGATTTTGAGCGCATTAAGTAAGTCCATGTGTATCTTGAAGAATCACCAACTAATGTTAAAAAAAATTTGTAAACAGCATAAGTAGCTATCTTAAAAGGCCCTCACACATCACAATGGATCAAAACAATTAGGGGCTACATTATATTAAAGGGAAAAGACAACCTTCGTTGCTTAGCAAGAGGACATATATGACACAACTTGGAAGGATTACCAGAGAAATTGAGTACATTTTTCATCAATTCTAACCGTTTATTAGACAAATGACCAAGGCTATATTGTGCCATGTAGAAATAGAAGTAAAACAAGTAGGTATTTCAATACAATCATCTAGAACATATAGACCATTTTGACATTCAGATTTGCCAATCATCTTCGAAAGGTTCTTGTCCTGTATAACACAAGATTCACCAGAGAATTCTAAGATAATCCCATCAATTTTAAGAAGGCAACTAGCAGATAACAGATTATATGAGAAATTAGGAATGTACAGAACATCTTTTAAAATCAAGCCATTAATACATTTGATGTCACTAATATAATCAATATGTACTCGAAAGCCATTGGGTAAAACAACTGTAGTGTTTGTGATCTTTCTCCAATTATGAAATGAACTTTGATTATAGCTAATATGTCTAGAAGCACCTGAGTCTATAATCCAAGTTCTTGAAGAATTATTTGAAGAAAGGGATTTCGAGCACATACCTGCAGTGTGGCTTACTATTGTTTCTTTAGCTGCACTTAGATGAGATATGAGTTGAGAGCACTGATCAGCATTAAGGCTAGAAAAGAAATTTGTAGAGGTGCTTGGTGTCAATTGTGAAGTTTAAATGACCGAATTGACATTGACAGTCTTGGCTTCAGTGGCAATGTTCTTGGCTTCTAAAGATTGCTTCGAGCTTGAGGATCGAAATTTGAAACCTGGTGGGAAGCCATGTCGTCTGTAGCATTTTTTCGATGTATGCCTCTTTCTTCCATAGTGAGAACATACAGGGCGCAATTGATCTCTCTTTTGGTGTTGAGTAGAGGATTTTGAAGCATCGGCTAGAAGAATCATAGATTTTGATGTAGACGAATAAGAGGAATGTGAAGCGGCACGCTGACGCTCTTCTTGAACTATAAGGGAAAACACCTTACTGATCGATGGGAGAGGTTCCATTAGAAGGATATGTGTTCGAACGCTAGCGTATGTATCATTCAGGCCTATAAGGAAGAAGATTATGTATTCGGATTCAAGATGTGATAACAGTGGTTTCATGGCGCCGCAAGAACAAATTTCAGATGGTCTTAGGGCATAAAGATCTTGCCAAATCGTCTTCATCCGAGTGAAATACTCTTCAACAGATTGAGTGCCTTGCGTGGTTGTTACCAAAGCTTTCCGCAGAGAAAAAAATTCTTGGTCCGTTACTTTCTTTGACCGAGCCTGTGTAGATGATACTAGCTGCGATTGTCTTCGACACTGAGTTCAAGATCCAAGATGCAATGACATCGTTAATGCATTTCCAGGCGAGAAGAGAGCTGGGATTTGTGGGTTTTTCAATTGCCCCTGTCAAGAAGCCTTCCTTGTTCCTGCCAGAAAGTGCAATGAGAATGGCGCGCTTCCAGGAATTGTAATTATCTGCTCTGGTGAGCGGTTGAGTCACAAGGACAGAAATTGCTGTAAATGAAGGATGCATATGGAAGAGGTTGAACTGGGCTTCTAATGATGCATCCTCGACGTTGACAGGGTTCTATTCTGCCATTGGAGTCGGATTGAGAAGAAAGAGTCACGAAGAGGAGAAGCGGACTTTTGATTTCGAAAAAAATTCACTCTGATACCATTTCATGAGATTGAATGTGAAATCTCATATATTATTTTATTACTGCAGATCACTTTAAATAGAGAGCCAACAAATGTAGGGAAGATTCAAGTATAGTTGGCTTATCAAGGATAAAATAATTAATTGCTAACTAATTAACTAAATATAGCTTAACTAAATAATAACCAATTGTACAACTTGGAATTAAGCTTATTAGAGATCATAATTTCACAACTCAACCTTTTGACCAACGGCATCATATCTAGAAATGTCCATGCGTTGGGACACGGTTAGAGAATGACTTTTCCATTTACGTTCCTTCGAATTTCATAGTTTTTTTTTTTTATGGATATGGGAGTGGAGGTTCCCCATGAGGAGTTTTTTCAATTCAATTTTTTATTGTTATTTTTTCATTATATATATTGGATAATAATTACAAATAATTAATATTTCTTAGGAAATATCTATCCTGCACGGTCATGAAGAAAAAATAATAAAGGAACTATAGTTAACTTGAAGCCATTTTTTTCTTTGTGTGGGAAAAGAGAAAATAATATCATACTTTTGATGTATTAAATCTTGGGAATGGACCAGGGTATGGCAATAAAAATGGACAGTAGGGTAGGGTATGTTTTATTTCAATTATTAACAAGTACACATTATTTTATTTCATTGATATTTTATGTTTTATTTAAATTATTATTAATTTTTTCTCAAATCTCTGTCAAACATCAACCTTTTCTTCAAACTAGGACCCCCTACTAAAGGTAAGAAAATGAAACTCTTTGGAATCATTACAAAAAAATTTCACTCAAAATCATGGAGCAAAACGCCCTGCCACTCCACTCCCAATCCCCATACATCTCTCACCGCGCCACCGCCTTCAACCGCCTCTTCGCCGCCGTGTACGCCGCCGCCCTTTCCGCTCTATTTTACCACCACTTAACTTCCCTTCTAAACCCCACTTCCCTCTTCGTCTCTGTTTCTCTGTTCCTCGCCGACGTCGTTTTGGCTCTGTTTTGGGCCGCCACCCAATGCAACCGAGTCAATCCGGTCCGCCGCCGTGAGTTTCCGGCGAACCTGAATGAGTTAGTGAAGGATTCGGATTTTCCGGCGTTGGATGTGTTCGTTTGCACGGCGGATCCGTACAAGGAGCCGCCGATTAACGTCGTCAACACGGCGTTGTCGGTCTTGGCCTATGATTACCCGGCGGGGAAACTTTCCGTTTATGTCTCCGATGACGGCGGCTCCGCCGTGACTCTGTTTGCTTTTTTGGAGGCGGCTAGGTTCGCCGCCGAGTGGTTGCCGTTTTGTCGGAGAAACGGCGTCGTTGAGAGGAATCCTGATGCGTTCCTTGCTTCGGATAAGGATTGGAACCTTGAGAAAGAGAATATTAAGGTAGAATATTATTAGAATTAAATTACGCATTTATTTATTATTATTATTATTTATTAACTTTTCAAAAAATTTATTACTATTAATTCAACGGTATTTGTTCTTTTTTTTTTTTTTAACAGTATTTATTTAATATTTATTTAATAATATTGAGGAGGGAAATTCAAATAATCTTATAATTTCTACATGCTATTTTATCAAAAAAATAAATAAATAAAAATAATAATTTCTACATGCTACTAAAATTATGCTGTTATCTATTTATTATTTATTTGAATTGCTTTATAAAATCGTTTTTTTTTTTAAGATTTGCTTTATTAAAACTTCTAAATTAAAAGTGACGACCATTAGTATTGAGGAATAAATTAGAAGAAATAACTCACTTTAATTTGGTATGCTAGTTTTCACTTTCATCCTTTATTTATTTATAAACCAATTTTTTGGATTTTTTTATGAATAAAAAAAGAAAGAAACTAGGTAGATATCGAAATTGAAAAAATAGATATAATAAAAAGATTCAAATATATAACCATGGATAAGGATGTTCTACTTACTTTTGATATTCCAACCCACAAACCTAAGGCCTTGATTCAAGTGAAACTAGTAGATTCAATCAACTAAAATTGATTTAAAACAAATGGAAACTAAGAACTTTTTTAGGAATATGCCAAATTAGAAAAGTATTTACAATACTATGCAAAAAAAAAAAAAGTAATCATAGTAAAAAATATGATATTATTAATACTCATTATACGGTATTATTAATACATAATATTATATTAATACACAATATTGTACTAATAACATATAATATTATATTAATAATACAAAATACTATATTAATAATAAAATAATATTGTATAATGAATACAATAATATCGTATTTTTGTTGTGGATACAAATATTTTCAAATTTGTTTATATCTATAATTATTTTGTGAAATTGAACTATCTAACCTAATTTTCTTAAAAACTATTAAAAAAAATGAAAGTTTAAATATTTTGTTTTTAAAAAATGTTGTCAAAATATATGAATATTAGAATTTGCTAGTAACACATTTTTTTTGTCAAAATTAAGAAAAGTAATGTTTAATTCAAAATGTATTTTGCAATAATATATAAAACTAAATGTTTTCAAATATGACTTTAATTTTTGTGGTGAAAAATCAAGCTTATAACATTATTTTTACTTTTTTATTTTACCACCCTATTTTGTTTTCAAAATTTACAAGGAATATAGTTAAAAAAAAAAAGTAAATAAGGAACATAGTTTTCAATTTATCTTGATTAAAATTTGTTATGTGTTTGGATTTTAGATTATGTATGAGAAAATGAAAATGAGAGTAGCAATGACTTTGGAGAAAGGGAAGGTTGGCGATGAATTATTCAATGGAGAAGAAGATCGAATTATTTTTTATAAATGGACAAAATCCTTCACTCGTCAAAATCATCCTACTATTATTCAGGTATTACGTCATCTTATTCAAATATTATTATTGTTTTATTTATTTATTTATAATTAATAAATATGTGGGATTTTGAGATCCCAAACTTCAACATCGTGTTCATGTTGGCCATTTTTGTTTGTTTGTTTTAGTCCAAGTCTTGAGAAAGTATATTTAACCTTTTCCATTACTTTATAAAAATATACTTTATAAAAGTATATTTAACCTTTTCCATTGCTCAAATCAAAGTTTCATTTTGGTCTCTAAAGTTTAAAAGTCTAAATTTGGTCCATCAACTATCATAAAAGTTTAATTTTGGTTCTTAGACTTTCAAAAATTCAAAATTGGTCCCTCAACTTTGTAGAAAGCTTAAAAATTGTCCCCCACTTCAAAATTTTCTAACATCGTTTGTTAACTGATGATGTGTAAAAAATAAACAATAAAAAAAATGGTAAATGAATTTTATCTCAACAGATCAAATTAAAAAAAAAAAAAAAAGAATTATGTAACTTGCTTCATCAACATCCAAACCCTCCTTTTCTTCAACCTTTTATTTGAACCATTCTACATCATTTGAGCAAAGTTAGCCACTTTCGAACCGCCATTATAAGTATTATCTTTCTGATTTAAAGCTTTTAGGGTCAAACTCACATTCAAAGCCTAAATGCTCAAATAAAATTACTTCTAATATTCTGGTCATTGCTCTCTAAAAAACAGAGTATTGGGTGGAAAGACACATAAAATAATAAAAAAATAATAAATAAAGAAGAAGCGGGAGAAGAGTATTTTTAGATTTGGTTCTTCTTCTGACTTGTCTATAATTTGTATTGATAGGTTAGTGGAAAATTTTGCTTGCAACTTCGTTTTTTATGGAAGATTTGAGGAAAAATTCTAATAAAGACCATGGATTTTTCTTAAGGCCCATCATTTAAACTTTTTTTATTTGTATAGGTTTTTATTTTTTTGTGGGGTTTAAATCTTGCCGAAGTTGGATATGTGTAGTAGCTCAAACAAACAACGAAGTTTATTCCTCGAATTCCTCCATGGAAGCCAAATTTCTAAAGATTCTCAATAGAGCTTTTTTTCTTGGCGCGCGATAAAGAGATAAACCAGTGGGTCTTTCCATTGTGCAAGTAATCCCACTTTTTTGTAGCTTAAAGATGAGGCTTGCTCACCTTCCGAGTTCAATTTTGGTTGAATTATTGGCCTCTGATAAGGTTGAAGGGTTAAAAAAAAAGTTTGAAGAAAAGGAGGGTTTGGATGTTGATGAAGCAAGCTGCATGCTTTTAAAAAAAAAAAAAATTTATTTTAATTTGATCTAATAAAATCTATTTACCATTTTTTTATTGTTTTTTTTTACACATCATCAGTTAGCAAACGGACGTTAGAAAATTTTGAAGTAAAGGACTATTTTTTAAGCTTTCTACAAAGTTGAGGAATCAATTTTAGACTTTTGAAAGTCTAGGGACCAAAATTGAACTTTATGATTATTGAGGGACCAAATTTGGACTTTTGAAAATCCAAAGACAAAAATGAAACTTTGATGATAGTTGAAGGACCAAAATGATATTTTAACCTAAAAAGTATTAATTTATTTCTATATTTGGACATGAGGGCATGCCATTTTGGAAGGTATGAGTTTTCTAATGGCTGTCAGATTTTGTTAAATAGTGAATTGGGTTTTAAGTACCATATTCAGATTTTTTTTTTAATTTTTAAAGTTTAGTAGTAAATTTTAGAATTTAGAACAAAATTAAGAGTTGTTAGTAAAAAAAAATGAAATGAATTTTTAAATCTTTTTTAAATCTAACGATATTTAAAGATGGGAGTTTCAATTCTATAACCTCTTCATTATTAGGTCGTAGAAGTTGTTGCCGAACTCCCTCTTTTTTACCATAGATATTTGAATCTACTTTTGTCTTAATAGTTTTTTTTTTTTTTTTTTGAACCAATCTTAATAGTTATCTTAAGAATTCTTTAAAAGAGTAAACATTATTTTAAATATTTAATCCATTTTTGTAATGTTTAAACGTTTTTGTGTAAAAAGTATGTGGGATGAGGTATGATAAATTATGATACTATGGTATTATACTAATTTAGTTCTAAAAAATATCTGGAAGTATGAGGATAAACCAAAAAAAAACATAAGAATTCAGACCATAGCTCAATTCGATTAAATTGTCAAAAATTTGAAATCTACTATCTTATTAGACTAAAAATAGATAAAAACGAAGCAAAACTTCGAAAATGAAAGTAAATTTTTATATGTCATATAAAATCAAAATAGGATTTAATTAGCATTTGTGGAGGCAGGTTTTGTTGGACAGCAGCAAAAACAGAGATATTATTGGAGAGTCATTACCAAATCTTATATATGTTTCAAGGCAAAAAAGTCCAACTTCTCACCACCATTTCAAGGCTGGTGCTCTTAATGCTCTGGTAATCCTACATCTCATTTTGTTTTTTGAAATTTAATTTTGTTAGGTGCATATGATTAGTACGGGATGTTTTGGATTGGGTTGAGTCAGGGGAATTGTTAGAACCAATCTAAAGTTTCGAGTTGGTCAATCTTTCATTTTGTCCAAATTCATGCATTAGAGCAATCCAACCCAACCCTCTATTTTCAGGTTGAGTTGAGTTCTCTAATCGTGTTAATCTCATATTTTCTCTATAAAGTAACTATATTTATTTTTCATAAATAAATAAATAAATAAATAAAAGATGAATGATACTATACTTGAACTTATATTACATATCTTATTAGTGCATGTTATTTATCAATATGCTGAAAATCTATCTTATTAATTCATTTCTCTTCACACACCCATGCATGCACACGTGCAAGCGCTCACACACACGGTTTAGGTTGGATAGTTTGGATTGTTCGAGTTGTCGGTTCTTTTTATACTCCTCTAATGATTAGAATTTTTTTAAAAAAAAATCAATATTAACACTCATTTGGGTTTAATTTTCTAATGTAATAGCTTCGAGTATCAGCCGTAATGACGAATGCACCAATTATTCTTACTCTAGACTGCGACACTTATTCGAACGACCCTCAAACCCCAAACCGGGTCTTGTGTTACTTCTTAGACTCGAAATTTGCAAGCAATTTAAGCTATATTCAGTTCCCTCAACGCTTTCATGGAGTTAGCAAAAATGATATCTATGCTAGTGAATATAAGCGGCTGTACGTATTTAATCCGGCTGGTATGGATGGGCTATTGGGCCCAGCATATCTTGGGACGGGCTGCTTTTTTGCTCGACGGGCTTTCTTTGGAGGCCCATTATCATTTGAGCCACCTGAACTTGTTGAGCTCGGCCCAAATCATGTTGTGGAAAGGCCCATTAAGAATCAAGAGGTGTTGGATCTTGCCCATGTGGTTGCTCGTTGTGAGTATGAAAATGACACCAAATGGGGTTCTAAGGTAAGATTCTTATGTATTAAATTTCAAATTATTAATGTTTTTTCTGTCCGTGAAATAAAATAAAAGGAGAATGGTTTCAAAAAATAAAAAATAAAAAATAAAAGGAGAATAGTTTTTGTTCTTCAAGTAATTCTATTGTTGGGCTGGCTATGTTATTTTATTTAAAATTTTAGTTTTTGAATAATTCTTTATCCCTCTCAAAGTATTTGAAGTTTAGAACATTTATAGAGAATGATAAAAATAATAACAATTGAATAACATAGATGATTTTAAAGATTTGATGAATGCAAGCATAAAGACTACATTACAACTTTTAAAATCATAAAAAATTAAAATGTAATGAAATTCAAGCTATAGAAATTAAATTACAACTTTTAAAATTAAATGGATTTTTTTAGACATTGTATGTTATTTGTTTTATCTTTTTAAAATGTTTATAGTTGTACATGTTTTCTTACGATATTTTTTTTTTTTTTTTTTTTACTATGACAGTATTAATTAAAATATTATTTTTGTTTTCAAAAGTATTTTAAAACTACTTTGTTTTCCAAGGTTTACTTAAAGGTTTAATCATTTGTAAAAAGAAAATTACAAAAGAAGGAACCAAATAAATTCAAAATTAAAAAACCAAAAATAGTTCAATTTAATAACTATTTGGATTTTTTTTTCAACTAAATATATTAATATTATGTATGAATTTATTTGTTTTGCTATTTAGTTTATTAGTTCCTATGCGAAGAAAGTTAGAATTTAGTACTCATGATTTTAAAAACAAGAGTATAATTCTTATGATTCAAAAAAAAGTTAAAATTTAATTTCTATGATTTGAAGAAAATTAAAATTTAGTTTTCAAGGTTTTAAAAATTAGAATTCCATCCCATGGTTTTATAAAATTTAAAATATAGATCATATTAAATGTAGGAAACTCACTATTTATGCACAAATGGTTTGATTTTTTTTTGTTATATGAGTCACTTATCTCATAATTTCATCATTGACACATAAATACAAATTTTCAATACTTAATTTGCTAACGATTAGAAACAGCAAGGATTATTTTTTAAATTTTATCAAACCGTAGAAACAAAATTCTAGTTTTTAAAATCACACGGATAAAATTATATATTTCTTCAAAAAACAGAGATTAAACTTTAATTTTTAAAACCATAAAGATTAAACTTTAACTTTGTTCAAGACTAAACTCATATTTTATCTTATAATTTTAAAACAACAATCGACAAAAAGATTACCAAACGAGACCTAAATGATAATCCACCCGAACCAATTCTAATCTTTGAATATAATTTTGCAGTTGGGATTCAGATATGGGTCTCTAGTGGAGGACTATTTCACAGGTTACATTCTGCAATCCGAGGGGTGGAAGAGCATATTCTGCAATCCAAACAGGGTTGCTTTCTATGGTGACGTGCCAATGAACCTTTTGGACGCTGTAAATCAAGTCAAAAGATGGGTCGTTGGGCTTTTGGAAGTGGCCTTTTCAAAGTACAGCCCAATTACATTTGGGGTCAGATATTTGGGCCTTCAAATGGGCCTATCTTATTCTCATAACATATTCTGGCCCTTCTTGTCCATTCCAGTCACCGTTTATGCCTTCCTCCCTCAATTGGCTCTCATCAATGGCACCTCCATTTTCCCTAAGGTAAAATTAAACTTTTAAAGATTATAGGTTAAGATATGTTTTTGGTTTTTTGAATGTTCAATTTTAGCCCAAATGTCAGTCTTTATGTCTAATAAAGAAATTTAAAATCAATTTTAATGATAAATTTGAAGTAAATATTAATCGAAATTGGTTCAATAATTTGAATACAAGCTAAGACAAAAGGTGAACATATTTTTAAAATTTATAAAGGAAATATTAATTTTTTTAAAAAAAACATTAACAAATATTTTCCACAAGGACCAATTATAAGTTGTTTATTTAAAAAAAAAAAAAAAATGAAGTTTAAGGATTAAAATTGAAAATTTGAAAGTTCAAATATCAAAATAAAACAAATTCCAAAGTTTCGTCATTAAAATTAAACATTTGAAAGTTTAAGAAAAAAGTTATAAAGTTTAAGAATTTAAATGGTATTTTAACCCAAAATAAACTTTAAATGGTATTTTAACCCAATAATTCATGATTAACTGTTCACGGATGCTGCCAATTTTGTTGACTAATTTAGGTAAAATGTTTTGAATTTAATTTAATTTCATATGTTATGAAAATTTGTTTCATGGTAAATCGGAGTTCTGAATTAAATTAGCATCTTTACCTTATTTGTTTTGGTTTAGTATAAAATGTTTGGTATCTTCAGACCTGAGTTTTTAAGATTCATATCGAGATTATATTGACGTTTTTGCCGTACTTTTTATTTATTTATTTTTGAAACCCATTCCCTTTTATTTTAGTATATTTTGTTTCACCAAATTTCTTTATTTATCATTTTTTTCAATTTTAAAATTAAAATAAATTTGTGAATTCATACACCAATTAACATTCTATGAAACTAAATGTTTCATTTGCATATAAAATAAATTCCAGTTAAATTTTATTATATATAACTCAATTATCATCTTGTAAGAAAATATCACAAATTGGCATTACTTCTCTTAAATTTTTTTTTATCTATTTTGCTAATTAACAAATCTAACCCTCCAAAATCTTTTTTTTTTTTTGAAATAAAACTCTCCAAAAATATCATTAACTATATATTGACCTGAGATTTGTTAAATGATTTTAAATAATCCTTGGACATTAGTTGTTTTTCTTTTTTTTTTAGCTCTTCTATACCTAGGACACCACCGACCCGTCTCTAGACTGTGGTATCCATGGACCATTAGTTGACTAGCAGAAGAGTGTTGTGAATGTATATGTTGCTTATAAGTGGGTAAATTTAGTAATTAATATTATTCATTTCTGTCATAAATTAATTTAGTGATTTTAAGAATCATTAAATACTTGGAGGAAATAAGTTTATTTCCTCAAACAATTCATGGAAGGGTTAGCAATCTTTTACAGGTTTCAGATCCATGGTTTTTATTGTATGCATTCCTCTTCTTTGGCGCCTATGGCCAAGACCTCCTCGAATTCCACCTCGAAGGAAGCTCGTTCAAGAACTGGTGGAACGATCAAAGAATATGGAGCATACGATCACTCTCTAGCTACTTCTTTGCATCCATCGAGTTCTCGTTGAAGTCGCTCGGCATTTCTGCCACTGGTTTCAACGTCACAAGCAAAGTAATTGATCAAGAGCAAAGCAAGAGATACGAACAAGAGTTGTTCGAGTTTGGAATCTCGTCACCGATGTTTGTGCCAATAACAACGACGGCAATGGTCAACTTGGTCGGGCTCATCAGTGGGCTGATCGGTATTTTGCGATCGAGGAGCACGTGGGAAGAAGTGTTGGCTCAAATGTTTGTCGCAGGATTTGTGGTGGTGAATTGTTGGCCGCTTTATGAGGCCATGGTGTTGAGGAAGGATGGAGGAAAATTGCCATTCAAAATCACTTTCTTGTCCCTCTTCATTGCTTTGCTTCTTTGCTCTTTTGCTGTTTTTTTGTACTAAGAAATGTTTTAGATTCTTTAGAAGTGGGTCTTATTCCCTAATCTTACAATTATGGTTTTTCTAATGGTTATTAGATTTCAATAATATGGTTTTTTAGTCAAAATTTGTTGATACAATTGAAAGGATGTAAGAGTTTAGAGATACTTAGAAAAAAAATGACTTATAAGATTGTACCCCTTGCATATATTGCCAAAATTTGGAGAGTGAAGCTTTACCTCTCTTCCACACAAATATGTGTATGGACTTAAATTCTCTCAATTTGTGATTTAAACATTTTATCCTAATACAAACATGTCTTCCTTGATTGATTGCACAAGACTCCCGAAACGGAAAGTCCTCCAAAACTCTCTCAGGAAGCTGGAAATGTAGCCAGTCCAATGCTTGTTTCGAGAGGTTACTCGTGATCTAAGATCCCAGTCTAAAATTTATCTGACTAAAGATGAATTTCTTAGACCCTGTTTGATAACCATTTCGTTTTTCGTTTTTTGTTTCTAGTTTTTTATTTTTGAATTTTGGTTTTTTGTTTTAAAAAAT
>JBBMKA010048306.1:0-19947 GCA_037833695.1 Sechiopsis laciniata
AGTAAGTTCCTGGCCAGTATTTAAAACAAACATTCTCAAATAGTTCCAAAACAAATGTGCAAAAGCTTCCTATGGACACCATGTCCAACTACATGCTGAATCAAGAAAATAAAACATAAAAACTTGCAGAGTGGTGTCGGCGCTCCCATGATCATTCAGCTCCTCCTCTAGCTGTCCTGGTGCTATCCCAAGTTACCTGGTGGAAAAACCACACAAAATAAGGGTGAGTACAAAGGCACTCAGTAAGAATCCCTAATCGGGGTACAGTACGAAACAACGTATCGTCTAGCAATCCAAGTAAACAAGCAAATAGTTACCAACACAGAATCTCTGGAATGAGTTGTCAACATAACTCCTGAGTCATCAGAAGTCTCTTACTTCCGGCCTAATGATCAGCTTAAAAACTGATCCCAACAGATATCTTCGAAGGTCTCTTACCCTCGACCAAATGATCAACTCAAAAGCTGATCCCAAAATAGATATCCTCGAAGGTCTCATACCCTGGGCCAAGTGACCGCTCAATAGCAGGTCCTGACCAGCTCTCTAAACTGGTCCTGGGACATCCGGGAGATTACCGAAAGTCTGGCTCTAAACTTGGAAAGGAAGGGTGTACTCACGAACATTAGCCCGAAGGAGCTCGCTGCTGCAAACTGCGTAAATGTGGGGGCCTAGGGACATACTAAACCAGTCCAGGTACGCATGCCTAAAGACTCGGAAGCAGTGTCACTGATCTAGAGTAGTGCGAGGCCCTCAGCATTCAACTGTAGTAGCCTGAATAGCACCGACGCCTGAAGCTAAGAACCAGCCAAGGCAGGGTTTCGCTCTAGCAGGCTACAGAGTAGGCTAATGCCGGTGTGGTAGCTACTCCACACCCAGCTACTGGGGGTAAGGAATCTGTCCTCACAGCCCGACTGGTGGGGACACATACGTTGGTCCACTCTCAGCCTCTGGATGATGACAACCTAACAAGTTCTATCTAAGATTACTAATCCTGTTCCTACCATTTAAACATGCTCGACAACAAATAAACCTAGCATGGTACTACGAACTTAAAAGCAGGAATCAGACATGTTGGAAGAACAAACCTAGCATGGTACTAACATGTGAAACAGAAATCAAACATGCGAGCAGAACAGTTCAGCAAACAAGTTCCTATCCACTAACATGCCAATAACAGTAAGCACATAAACAGGAAAACAATCAGAGAAGTCCCACAGGGTCCACACAACCCCGATAAGGAATCCTTACCTGGAAACAAGCAGAAATACAACAAACAGACAAATGCTCCTTAAGCTGCAGAACCAACAGAACCTAGTAGATAATAAAACAGGAAATACTAATTAAATTCTACACGGACAGCTGCTGAAACTAAAACGACCAACTCAAGCTCGAGAGAGAAATTACCCTAACCGAACACAAGGGCTCGACAGCTGGCTCTAGGCAAGGCTGGCATGCGGCAGGCAGTGAGCTGGCTCGGTAGGGCGTACGGTTCGCGACAGGGAGATCGAGCGAAGCACTGGGCTTGCGAATGGTGAAGGCGCGGGAGTGAAGTGCTGCTGTGCGCTGCTGCGTGCAAGAGGCGTTTGCAAGGCTGGGCATGTTGCGACTGTGGCGTGCGTTCGCGGCAAGGAGATCGGTGAAGCGCTGCTAGGCGTGGGCGTAGGATCGGGACGCGAACTGCTGGGGCGAGCGGGTGTGTGTGCGATCCGGCGAAGAGGGCATGCGATGGGCTTGGCGAGCTGGCGAACAAGTGATCGCGATGGCGCGAGTGCTAGGGAGAGCGGGTGAGGCTGGAAGCGTGCAGACGATCGGGACGTCCACGCGATCAGGCTGCTGCTGTGGCTGGACGGAGGGATGTGTGAAGGCGATCTTGGCGAAGAGAGAGGCTTGGGTAAAGTGTCTCAACAAGGGTTCTTGAAGATGAGGAAGAAGAAAAAGAAGAAGGAGAAGAAGAAGGTTCGGCAAACTTGGAGAAGAGAGGAAGTGCGAATGAGAAAGAAAGAAGAGAATGCGGCTCTCTTTCTCTAGGTCTCGGTAAAAGGAAGGGAGAAATCAGATCGCGACACCTGTCCTCCCAGGTTCTGGCTTTGAGTCGTAGCGACGACAACTTTTCTTTTCTTTTTCTCAATTACTCAAACAAAAGCTTCAAACCTCCAAAATAGCAATGCTAGCTCCGGAAACCTGAAATCGAAGGTAAACCCAAACTCAGCAAATAACAGAACAACCTCAAACCCTAACAAATTACGAGTCTACCCCTGAAGGCAAAATTACTAAAATGCCCCTAGAGGTCCAAGCTGCCCTAACGGCCCAACCAAATAGTAGAAAATGCAATAGAACGTACCTGGAGAACCAGAATGGAAAACTGGGCCGTTACAAAATTGTCCTCACAACCCAACCGGTGGGGACACATACGTTGGTCCACTCTCAGCCTCTAGATGACGACAACCTAATAGGATCTAGCTAAGAAGGAAGCACCCTAGAGCTAACAGAGTTCATCAACCACAATGTACAATTAAACATTCAGAATACGAATAGTCAAAGACATATATCAGCCACTGCAAACAGAATAGTGCAATCTAGGGTACAACATTCTACATGCCAGGTCCTATCAGACAAGTCACGATAATCCTATTCACTAGCACATGCTCATACAACAGTAATAAACAAGCAAGGTCCTATCCACTAGCACATACTCAAATGACAGTAACCTGCAAACAAGAACCTATCCACTAAAAGCAGTTCATCAAGAAGCACAAGCAACAAGGACCTATCAACTAACATGCTATTTAAACAGTAACAATCAACCAGCATGCGATCAATGTCAAGTGCAGGGTCCACACAACCCCGACAAGGAATCCTTACCTTAATAAACGGAACAGAAAATAATAGCCATGCTCCTTAAGCTACAAAACTAACAAGAATATTCAACTTAAACATATTAATACCAATCACAATTAATAACAAAACAGCTATACAAATCTAGGTGTCTGAACGGTCAAGGATCGAGAAATAGGAATTACCCAAAACCAAACAGAATAGAGCCTCGACAAGGGTAAGCCTCTGCAAGGATGGGCGAACGGAGAAGGCGAGTAGGCTGGCGAGGCTCGCGGTTGGGCGTGTGCATATGTGCTAGCAGCGAGGGTGATCGGTACAGCGATGGCGAAACGTGCAACTGTGATCAGTGCGGGCATTGGCAATGCGAGCGAGAGACAGCAAGGCTGTGCGGCTGGGGCTGCGGCACAGCGAGGGAGAAGGGGAATGCGAAGGCAAAATAGCTATCACTTGCGTCCTGGCGTGATCTGGCGCTTGCGTGGACGATCAACGAACATGGGTGCTAATGCGAGGGTGATCGCGAGGTTGCGATCGAGATGGAGCATGAGGATGGCGATCACGGCTGTGCGATTGCGGCAAGGCTGTGTACGACGACGCTGCTCGATGAGGGGATGATGCGGGTGTGATCACTGGGCTGCGATCGACAGGGCAGGGACAACAACGATGAAGAAAGTGGAGAGGAAGAGAGGGAGCGATGAAGAAGAGCTTGGCGATGGAGAAGGGAGTTCTCAGCTAGGTCTTGGAGAAGAGATTAAAATTGAAGGAGAAGGGGGAAGAAAAGGGAATTTGGCTTTTGTCTCTATGCTTGATCGATCTAAAACAAATCCCTTCTTTAAAATTCTCTTTTCCCTTTAACAAGCTTTTCTTTCCAAACCTTGAAAAAATAACCCTGTTGACCTGAAACCACAAAACAGCCCACAACAGAAATAAAATTAGAAACGACCTTGAAGCTCTATGAATTACCAAACTAACCCTAGGGGTAAAGTGACCAAAATGCCCCTAAAGACTAAAACTGCCCTAACGGCCCAACGAAACAACCGAAATGACTTGGAAACATTTCTGGGGAACCAAAATGAAAACTTGGGCTGTTACACATCCTCGCCATGCCACTGCCATCTGCTCGCCAGCCGTTCTGTTCCACGTAGTCGCACAACGCAGCCGTCCCGTATAGTTGAGCACCACGAATGCTCCGCGTGCTCACGCTCACGAACGTCGAGCAGTCCCGTCGATTCGCTCAGCCGTTCGCCCATGATTGCATCGCCTAGCCGCTATGTCGCTGTGGCTCGTCCTTCGCAGTTTGCATGCCTGCAGCCACAAGCTTCAGCCCCACGATCGCTCAGCCTCGCGTTTGCCTCGTCTGCGCATGCAGCAGCGTTGCCGCTCAGCCCGTGTACCTACTGCACGCTCGCGTCATGCCTCACCTGTTCAACTGCATGAACCAACCGCAGCACTGCATGCCCTCAGTGCCGTTCGTGCCCGCAACCAGCATACAACTCCACGTTGCCTGCCTTACTACCATTCACGCGCAGCCGTGCCTTGTCTCTACCACAATCGAGGCCTTTTGGTGCCGAGCCTCCCGTTTGGGTTTTGGGTAACCTCTGTTCTTGAGTTCTTGTTAAATTAGATAGCCTGGTTTGTTATTTGACTATTTGCCATATTCAATTTAGGTTGTGTTTAGTTAGTTCGTGTTGGTTATCTGCAGCTCAAGGTGCATCGTGTTATTTGTTCTGTAATTGTTCAGGTAAGAATTCTTTGTTGTGGTTGTGTAGACCCTCTGTACGATCATTTATTGTATCCTGGCTGTTTGTTATTGTTTTATGAGCATATGCTAGTGGATAGGTTGCTTGCTATTTTACTATTGTATGAGCATGTGCTAGTGGATAGGTTGCTTGTTGTTTTACTATTGTATGAGCATGCGCTAGTAGATAGGTTTACTGTGACTTGTCTGATAGGACTTGGCATGTAGATCGTTGTACCTTGTATTGTACTATCTTGATTGCAGTGGCTGTTATGTTACACGTTGACTGTTGGTATTCTGATAGACCTAGTGTTCAATACTGTTGTTGGTACTCTGTTAGATCTAGGGTTCATTACTCTTAGCTAGTTCCTATCAAGTTGTCATCATCCAGAGGTTGAGAGTGGACCAACGTCCGTGTCTCCACCAGTCAGGTTTAGTGAGGACAGATCTCTCACCTCTGGCAACCGAGCGTGGTGTAGCTTACTACCCAGGTAGAAGCCTAGTCTGTGGCCTGCTACAGTGGGGTTCTTTCCTTGGTGAAAGCCTACCTTGGGACAACCTTTAGCTTCAGGCGTTGGTGTGAACAAGCTACCACAGTAGAGTGCCGAGGGCCTCCCACCTGCTGTGGATTAGTGGACACCTTTTTTAGTCTTAGGAATGCATACCTGGACCTGCATAGTTTATGTAGGCCTACATTTATCCAGTTTGTAGTAGCATGCGGTGTGCTCGCATACGCATTAGATATCGGGAGGAGAGCTCCATCGGGCTAGTGTGTTAGTACACCTTTCCGTTCAATTTAGAACCAGACACTTGGGTACTCTCCCAAGTGTCTAAGATCAGCATAGCGAGCTGATCATTTTAGCCGAGGGTTAGAGATCCTCGAGGTTTTGGAGTTATGTTGATAACCCTTTCTGAGATCCGAGCTAGATCCCTTACCTGAGAGTTAGAGACTCTCGAGGTTCGAGAAAATTGTTGTTGAACTCGTTGTGAGTTTGCCTACTTGTGTGTTTATAATGCTTGAATACTAGGATGCTAGATGATTTGCGTACTATACCCCGGCTGGAGATTCTTATTGAGTGCCTTTGTACTCACCCTTATTTCTGTGGTTTTCCACTAGATAACTTGGGATAGAGCCGGAACGGCCAGAGGAGGAGCTGATGGATCATGAGAGTCTGCCGGCAATTTTACTCTGTTGTTTTATTTGAGTCTTTTGTTCAGCATGTTGTTGGGAACGGAGTTCCTAATAGGAGAATTTATGTTATGGATGTTTTAAATAAATCTCTGGCCAGAGGCTTTAACTTGTTTTGGATAGTATCTATATTTGAACTGTTTACCCTTTTTGAAATGTTTAAGTTCCTTTCATGTTTTACATCTATCTGAATGGTTTTAAATTCATGCAAGCTGAGTAAGAACTACTTTTAGGGTTGTTTTAAAGTTGGGTTCTTACTCTTTTCACCGTACAGGTAATGTCTCCAAATCTTTAGTGCAAAGACAACTACTGCCAACTCCATATCATGAGTCAGGTAATTCTGCTCGTAGGGCTTCAACTAATGAGAAGCGTATGCAATTACCTTATCGTGCTGCTTCAACACACAACCTAAGCCAAACTTGGATGCATCACTGTACACTACAAAACTACCTGTTCCCTCTGGAACTGCTAAAACTGAGGCTGACGTCAAACTGTGCTTCAGCATAGAAAAACTCTTATCACAATTGGCATCCCAAATAAACTCAACACCTTTCCTCGTCAACCGAGTAAGGGGTGCTACTTTAACGGAAAAGTCTTTGACGAAACGTCGGTAATAGCCTGTCAAACCCAGAAAGCTGCGAATCTCTACAACGGTAGTTGGCCTGGCCCAAGAACTCACTGCATCAATCTTAGCGGGGTCCACTACAATACCATCTCTTGAAACCACGTGCCTAGGAAGGCCATTTGCTCTAACCAGAAGTCACACTTGGAGAACTTGGCATACAAATTATTCTCTCTTAGAGCTGTTAAAACTTACCTCAGATGCAGAGCATGATCTTCTTTAGTCTTAGAATAAATCAAAATATTATCTATGAACACGATGACGAAGCTGTCCAATAATGCCTCGATCACCCTATCCATCATGTCCATAAATGCTGCTGGAGCATTGGTCAGCCCGAAAGACATGACCACAAACTCATAATGACCATACCTCGACCTGAACGCCGTCTTGGGGATGTCTGCATCCCTGATCCTCAACGGATGATAACCTGACCTCAAATCTATCTTGGAGAACGCAGAAGCTCTCTAAAGCTGATCAAACAAATCGTTAATGTGAGGCAACGGGTACTTGTTCTTCACTGTAACTTTTTTTAGCTCCCTGTAGTCTATGCAACGCATCAAACCATCTTTCTTCTTTACAAACAAAACAGGTGCTCCCCACGGGGACACACTCAGACGGATGAACCCTCTGTCTAGATCTCCTGCAACTGAACCTTCAACTCTTTCAACTCAGCTGGCGCCATGCGGTATGGAGCCTTCGAGATGGGGAGAGTCCCCGACTTGAGCTCAATTGTGAAGTTCACATCTCTCGGCGAAGGCAAACCAGATAACTCCTCAGGAAACACATCTGTAAACTCCTGAACCACTGGTACTTGATCAACAGTCAACGAAGGGCGACCTTCCCCAAACATCTTTGCAAGCTCCTCGAGCTAACAAATGACGAGCTTTTAATGCAAAAATCAACGGTGGACACACTCCGCTCTAGACACCGCGAAACTTGAAACTCTGCTTCTTGGGCGGCCTGAACACGACTTCTTTCTTGCGGCATTCAATCAACGCGTGGTTCTCGACTAACCACTCCATACCAAGGATCACATCAAACCCGCTCATAGGCAGAACTATGAAAGTAGCTGCTAACAGCTCTTCGGATACTAGGATCCGGCCGTCTCTAACTTTCTCACTAGCAAGCATACTAACTCTCGAAGGAGTTGTAACACACAACTCAAACCCTAGAGGTTCTAGTTCCAAACAACCTTGTCTAACAAACGATGCAGAGATAAACGAGTGGGTCGAGCCCGAATCAAACAATACAAATGTATGATGACCCAAAATAAGCAAGGTACCTGTGACAGCCGCATCAGTTCTCTCAGCCTCCTGTCGAGTCGTGGAAAACATGCGGCCCTGCTGTTGAGCCGGTCTGTTATATGTTCCAACATTTGGGCACACACTGGCAATGTGTCTGTAAGAACCCGACCCAAAATGGTCCTAAACCTGGTCCTTACTCAGCATGCATGCATTAAAGATAATAAAGTCATTTCACACTTATAACTTGCATAAATAAACATTGAAATCCTACGGAACCTGTTTCTAAACATTTAAAACATTCCCTCTTCAAAACATTAAAAATAATTCTGGCCAGAGTTTAATTTGAAATATCCAAAAACGAAATATTCAAATTAACAACATCAGGTTCCATATGCAAATCCTACGGACTCCGTGTCCGACTACATGCTGAATCAAAATAATAAAAGACATAAATGTAAGATAGAGTGTCGGTAGCTCCCATGATCATACAGCTCCCTCCACTAGCTGTCCCGGTTCTGTCCCAAGTTACCTGGTGGAAAAACCATAGAAAATAAGGGTGAGTACAAAGGCACTCAGTAAGAATCCCCAACCGGGGTACAGTACGAAACAACATATCATCTAGCATCCAAGTATACTAGCAAACAGTTACAACCACAGAACCCTAGAATGAGATGTCAATACAACTCCTGGGTCATCGGAAGTCTCCTACTCCCGGCCTAGTGATCAGCTCAAAAACTGATCCCGAACAGATATCCTCGAAGGTTTCTTACCCTCGGCCAAAGTGACCAACTCAAAAGTTGGTCCAGACCAGCTCTCCAAACTGGTTCTGGGACATCCGGGAGAGTACCCGGTGTCTAGCTCTAAACTTGGAAAGGAAATAGTGTACTCACGAACATTAGCCCGATGGAGCTCTCCTCTCAAGGCCTAACGCGTGTGAATGCAGACCGCATGCTGCTACAAATTACATAAATGTGGGGGCCTAGGGACAAACTACGCCGGTCCAGGTACGCATGCCTAAAGACTCAGAAGCGGTGTCACTGATCTATAGTAGTGCGAGGCCTTCGGCACTCAACTATAGCAGCCTGAATACCACCGACGCCTGAAGCTAAAAATCGGCCAAGGCAGGCTTTAACCATTGGCAGGGTTTCGCTCTAGTAGGCTACAGACTAGGCTTATGCCGGTGTGCACACTCGACTACCGGGGGTAAGGAATCTGTCCTCACAGCCCGACCAGTGGAGACACATACATTGGTCCACTCTCAGCCTCTGGATGATGACAACCTAACAAGTTCTATCTAAGATTACTCAACCCTGTTTTCTAACAATCAAACATGCTCAACAACATGTAACCCTAGCATGGTACTACGAGCTTAAACAGGAATCAAAGCATGCTGGAAGAACAAACCTAGCATGGCACTAATATGTGGAAACAGGAACAATCATGCTAGCAAATCAGAATAACATATAATCCTATCCACTAAACATGCTTGTAAACAGTGAACATGCAACAAGAATACAATCAATGAATATTTTACAGGGCCCACACAACCCCGGTAAGAAATCCTTACCTGGAAAACAAGCAGAATCACACAAGTATAAAGTGCTTCTTGAGCTGCACAAACAACACTAACCTAGCAAATATAATAACAAACACACATTAAAATTCAGCTAGCTAAACAACTAAGCTATGAGAACGACGGGGCTCGCGAAAGTTACCTATTACCAAGGGGAACATAGGCCTCGGCAGCAAGGCACTACTGGCTCAGCGGGACTACTCGGCAAGGCTCGGGCGAGGGATGCAACGCGTGCAGCAGTGAGGGCAAAGCTACTTGGCAAACGGGCTACTCGTGGGAGCGAACGGTACGGCAAGAGCTTGCAAGCGAATGAGTACGAGGCTGGGAACAAATACGGTTCGGCGAGCGTGCGGCACCGGCGAAGGAGCTAGGGCTGGCGTTCCCGTGCGACTCAGTGCTGCAGAGATGAGACGTTCACAGCTCGGATGTACGGTGAAACAAGAAGGCAAACGGCTGTGACACGGAAGGGATCGCCTAGGTTTACGATCTCGGGGCTATTGGTTCACGATGGCTGCACGTGCAGGCTGCTCAGCGATGAGCTACTACTGCTATCAGCTAGTGAAGAACAAGGCTTTTGGCTAGGGAGATGTGTGGCAACAAGGCTGCTAGAGTGTGCTTGCAGCTAGGGTTTAGTTTGCGGCAATGGAGGCTCTTGGCTAGGGTTTGTTTGGTGCGGCAAGAGAGGAGAGCTCTCGGTAAGTGTTTTGAGAGAGAAAAGAATCGACCAAGGAGGATGTGGTTCTCGGCTAGGGCTTGTTACTAGGAGACTTGCTTGGTGATTGGAGAATTCGACAAAACAAGAGAGCTTGGAGATGAAGAGGGTGAGAGAATCGGCAATGGAGGAGATAAAGTGCGACTAGGGAAGACCAAATCGTAAAACACAGAAGCTACGGAAGAAATCACAAATGTAAACGTAGAATTCCCTTTTCTTTTCGTAAAATGAGTCTCCAAGTGCCACGTGTCCCTGGCAACCAGCCTTCGAGTCCCAGCGAAGACACATTTTCTCCTTTTTTTTTTCTCTTCTTTTAAACAAAACCTTCAAACTCTAACCAACAGGCTTCGAGTCCTGGCGAGGGAAACTTAAACAATTAATTTTCTTTCTTTTCCTCTTTTAATCAAAAAAACCTCCAAGCTTTCCAAGATGCAACTCTAACCCTGGAAACCTGAAACTGGAGATAACCAACCCAGCAAATAATAGAAACAGCCCTGAAACCCTGGATAATTATGAAACTACCCCTGAAGGCAAAATTACAAAAATGCCTTTAAAGGCTCAAACTGCCCTAACGGCCCAACTGAACAACCGAAATAGCAACAGAACCTACCTAGTGAATCGAAATGGAAAACTGGGCCGTTACAGTGCCCTCCTCACCACATTTGTGCACGCTTTGGGAGATGCTCCACATAAACCATAATGAGCTCTGCCACAAGTTCAACACTGGGATGGCTATCTAACTGCACCCTGCTGACGACCCTAGTGTCGTCTCTAATCTCTGCCTTGGAACTGGCCCTGACGACGCTGCTGCTGACCTCCCTGCCAGAAAGTCCTAGAAGACTCAAACTTCCTTTTCTGACCAGAACTGGGTGTCGAATTCTGAACTGCTGCAATAGGGATTGGATACTTCTTGTTGTAAGTCTTGGCCAAAAGCCACGACCCTGGCATAAGTCTCTGGAGCGAGTGCTCGAACATCCTGAGCAACCTCCATCCTAAGTCCTCCAAATGAACTTCTTTATCTTTAGTTCCTCTATAGCAATCAGTACTGGAGAAAAATAGCTATGCTTCGAAAATCTTTTCTCATACCCGACAATGGTATCTTCTCCCTGTTTCAGATTTGCAAAGGCCTCTACCATCTCCTACTGGGCTTCTTCACTGATGTACTGAGTCCCAAACTCGGTCTTGAAGAACTCCCAAGTGGCCGATGGGGACTCTACCGGTCTGGCCCTGCCAGTGGACTGCCACCACCAGATAGCTGTCTCGGTCAAAACATGAGCTACACTTGCACATCTAGGCCTCTGTACATCCGGGCAACCCATAACCCAGAAAATATACTTCAGGTGAGCCAGCCATTTTACTGCCACTAGTGGGTTCTCGGATGCATTAAACTCTCTAGGCTTCCACTTCACAAAGTCCTTGAGCCATTTGCCACCCTCGGCGGCACCCTCAGGAATCTTTGGCCCAACAACAGGCTCCTGCTGAGCTGGTAGAGCTGGAGGAACTTTCTGCCTTACTAGAGGAACTACCGCGCAACCAGGCGGCGCTACATGAGCCTCTGGCGGTGCCTGCTGGAACAATTGAGCAAATTGGGCCATCTGTGCCCTGGTCTCTACCTGTTGTGCTGCTAAAAGTGCCCGAGTCTCGGCTCTCTACTTGGCAAACATGCCTGTAACCATCTCACGCATGGCCACGATAAACTCTACTCCAGGAGCAGCACTTTGAGGCAGAATAGATTTTGCTCCTCCCCTCGGTAAGACACCAGTCGGGGCCAAAGGTGGCTTGATGGTCGGGACAGCTCTAGACGTGGTCTCTGCAGCATCCGGCTTGGTGCCACCACCTCTGTTGGCTGCAGCTGACGTCCCAGCTCCACTACGTATAATCGGCATATCTCGCGATCTAAATCAAACCATATTGAGTTAGTCCATTTTTGGACTATCACCACCGTCAACAAGTAAAGACATGTAAGCTAGATGCAAGTACTGTAGGCAAAACCCTTAAAACAATGAACTTTTAGACATACTTGACGGTTGTTGAAGTGTTGATGATCATGGGGACAACCACCTAACTCAATAGGTTAGTCTGCAGAATCTATGACTCTGAGCTCTGATACCAGCTGTAAGAATCCGACTCTAAAACAGTCTGAAAAATGGTTCTTACTCAACATGCATGGTTTAAATACAATAACATCCACATTTTAAGTAGAAAGCCTACTTTATTCAATCCAAAGAAAAAAGTTCTTAATCCAAATCCATAAAAGTTAAAACAGATAAGCCTCTAGCTAGAGTTCATTAAACAATTTAAAACACACGAAATCCCATTTAAGAAAAAGTCTATCCTGCATGCTGAAACAAGACAACAATAACAAATAAAAATCAACGGACGTCTATGATCATTCAGCTCCTCCTCTAGCCATCCCGGTGCTGTCCCAAGTTACCTGGTGGAAAACAACAGAAAAGGGTAAGTACAAAGGAACTTAGTAAGAATACCCAGACGGGGTACAGTACGTAAGAACCACATCATCTAGCATCCTAGCATACATGCAATACAGCTTACCAACCAGTTGCAAGAACTTGAGTTATCAATATAACTCCCAAACTCGAGAGTCTCTAACTCTCGACAAGGTGATTAGCTCTCTAACTGATCCTAAACACAAGGGTGAGTCCCCAAGTGTCTGGCTCTAAACAGGAACGGGATGGTGTACTGAAGACATTAGCCCAAGGGAGTCATCCTCTCGGCATCTAATGCGTGTGTGCGCACACCACATGCTGCTGCAAATCGGGTAAATCTAGGCCTGCACAAACTACACCGATCCAGGTACGCTAGACTCGAATGATATTCATTGATCCACAGCTGGTGGGAGGCCCTTGGCACCCAACTGTGACAGCCTGTTCACACCAATGCCTGAAGCCAAAGGTCGTCCCAAAGTAGGCTTACGCCAAGGAAAGGACCTTCCTCTAGCAGGCTAAAGACTAGGTTTATGTCGGAGTGGTAGCTACTCCACAACCAACTATCGGGTGGGGGAATCTTTCCTCAATGGTTCCAAACCAGTGGGGACAACATACGTCGTGTCCGCTCTCAGCCTCTAAATGATGACAACCTAACAAACTCTAACTAAGAGTGGAAAGGACTAGATTCTAAACAGCAACCAACAATCATCGAGCATGCATAAAAGGTACCCTAGCAGGATACTACAGTTTCAAGTTACAACAGTTCTACATGCCAGGCCCTAACAGGTCATTCACAAGGTATCAACATAACAAGATAGTATGTGTAGTCAATACGGCCAAACATCACAAGAATCTATCCACTAACACATGCTCGTAAAACAGTAAAGCAAGCAGGCAAGCATACAATCAATGGAAGATACGCAGGGTCCACACAACCCACGACAAAGAACCCTTACCTGAAATAGATACAGAACAGACAATATGTATGCTTCTTGAGTTGCAGATAACCAACAATGAAAATCAACCTAGACAAACAGTATTACAACCAATTAAAATCTAAACAGCTACTAATCATCTAAACTAACCAAAAGTAATAGGGCTCGGGAATAGAAGTTACCCAAACTGAACGGTAGGCTCAACATCACTAGGCCTCGGCTACAGCGAGGACACCACACGGCTGCGCTGACACGAGGTTTGCTCGACGAGCGTGTGTGGGCAGCAACGAGGGCAGGCGGCACGGCACGGGCGTGCGGTTGTGCAGCTACAAGGCTGGACAGGAGGGTGCTCACCTGCGGCTGGCACATCGAGGCGATGCAGGGCGTGTCGCTGTGGAGCGGCTGGGTGACGCGAGCGTGTGAGGCAGCGGGGCTGGGTGACAAGGTGCGACTGTAGGCTACAATCGACTTATTGGCGATGCGTAAGGCTGGATGTGGGCGGAACGGCGAGGTGGCGTGGCTGCTCAACGAGGTGAAGATCTTGACGATGGCGATCGGTGGCTAGGGCTCGACGGTGGGGCTTTTCGGCGATGATGGAGAGGATGAAGAGATCGACTAAAGGAGAAGGGAAGGGATTTGTGCGGCTTTGATCGGTCAAAACTCAAACCTCTTTTTTTTTTTACCTTTTTTATTTCTTTTAATTCCCTTTTAATTCTCAAACAACAAAAGCAATCTCTTCAAATCTTGTAAAACTAACCCTGATGCCCTGAAAATGTAAAAACAGCCCAAGACTCAATAAAATGCAGGAACAACCCTGAAGCACAATGTAAGAACCCGACTCTAAAACAGTCCTAAACCCGGTTCATACTCAGCATGCATGGTTCAAATACATTAAAGTATAAACTTTAAAACAAAAACCAATAAAACAAATGCCTATTTTGTCCATTCAGAAGCAGTTTATCAAATCATTTCATAAAATTAAAAGGAAGTTGAGCTTCTGGCCAGAGATTATTAAAACATATTCAAACATAATTGTAAAAGAAAACGAAACTTTGTTCTTGACTACATGCTGAACAAAGATAATAAAATGCTAAGACTAGACAGCGGACTCCCATGATCCATCAGCTTCTCCTCTAGTCGTCCTGGTGCTGTCCCAAGTTACCTGGTGGAAAAACCACAGAAATAAGGGTGAGTACAAAGGCACTCAGTAAGAACCCCCAGCTAGGGTATAGTATGCAAGTCACAACATCTAGCATCCTAGCATACAAGCAAGCTAAACAAACAAGCAGACAACCTCATAACATGTCCAGCAACAAAAATCTCAAACCTCGAGAGTCTCTATCTCTCGGCTAAGGGATCCATTGCAGATCTCAGAATGAGCTATCAACATGACTCTAGAATCTCGAAAGTCTCTAACTCTCGGCTAAGGTGATCAGCTCACTATGCTGATCCTGGACACTTGAGAGAGTACACAAGTGTCTGGCTCTAAACTAAACAGAAGGGTGTATTGATACACTAGCCCGAGGGAGCTCTCCTCCTGACCTCTAATGTACATACGCACACCACATGCTGATACAAACCAGATAAATGTAGGCCTACACAAATTATGCCTGTCTAGGTACGCATGCCTAAGACTCGAAAAGGTGTTCACTGATCCACAGCAGATGGGAGGCCCTTGGCACCCTACTGTGGCAGCCTGTACACACCACTGCCTAAAGCTAAGGTCGTCCAAAGGTAGGATTTCACCAAGGAAAGGACCTCGCTCTAGTAGGCCATAGACAAGGCTTCTGCCGGAGTGGTAGCTACTCCACGCTCGGCTGCCGGGGGGAGGAATCTGTCCTCATAAACCCGACCGGTGGGGACACATACGTTGGTCCACTCTCACCCTCTGGATGTTGACAACCTAATAGGATCTAGCTAAGAAGAAAGCACCCTTGAGCTAACAGAGTTCATCAACCACATTGAAAAATAAACATTCAGAATACAAATAGTCATAAATACAAAACAGGCACTGCAATCAGAATAGTGCAATCCAGGGTACAAAATTCTACATGCCAGGTCCTATAAGACAAGTCACAGCAATCCTATCCACTAGCACATGCTCATACAACAATAAACCTGCAAGAACCTATCCACTAACATGCTCGGGAAACAGTAACACGCAATTAAGAACCTATCCACAAACATGTTCAGTAAAATTGTAACAGACAACCGAGATGCAATCAGTGGCAAGGGCAGGGTCCACACAACCCCGACAACGAATCCTTACCTGAATAAACAAAAACAGACAATTAACAGATAAGCTCCTCGAGCTGCAGAACCAACACGGAACTCAACCTAGGCATAGTAATAACAATTCATAATTAATATCCAAACAGCTAAAACAAATCAGGCAATCCAGCGCACAAGGCTCGAGAAACAGTAAATACCGAAAACTGAAGGATAAGACCTAGGCAGCAAGCTCTCGGCTGCGGTAGAGACGAGGCTCGGCTGTGCGGATGTGTGGGCGTGAGCGGCTGGCTGCGGCGATGTGCGGCACAGAGTGGCAGCGAGGGCGTGTGGCTGTGATCGGTGAATGTGGGCGAGCTGGTGTGATGGCGATCGCGAGGCTGAGATCGGGGCTGTGTGGTAGGAGCATGAAGCATAGACAGCGAGTGATGAAGGGCTGGGCGATGCAAGGCGATCGGCTATCCGGTGCATTCACGTTGTGGCTGGTTGGAATTGCGAGCGAAGAGGACTTGCGGCTGCAACGGGCTAGGGCATGCAAGGCTTGCGATAGTGAAGGGCTGCGACGAAGCGGCTGGTGCGTGCGGCCGGGTGTTGTGAGTAAGTGAGGCTACAGCGATGCAGGTAAGGCTTGTCTCGGTGGCTGCAATGGCGATCGACTAGGGCTCGTTGATGAGGTGATGTGATCGGTGACAATGAGAGGAAGTAGAAGAAGTCGATGGAGGTGAGGGAAGGGTTGGAGCTCTGACTTTTTTTCCTTTTCCTGGGAACGATCGATCAATGAACGATCGATCTAAACCCCATTTTTCTTTTCCTTTTTCTTTTTTTTTCTTTCCTTTTTTAATTAATCTTTTAAACCCAAAAACTCTAATCCTCAAAATAGCCATTTTCCTTCCAAAATGCAAAACTTCGAATCCCTACAAATCACAAAAACATCCCTAAACTCGGAAAAAATGCAAGAACAACCCTGAAGCTTAATAAATTACCAAACCGGCCCTGGGGTAAAATGACCAAAATACCCCTGAAGGCTAGAACTGCCCTAACGGACCAACGAAACAACCGAATAAGCTAAGAACCATACCTAGGGAACTGAAATGAAAACCTGGGCCATTACAATACTCCCTCCTTTTATGACTTTCGTCCTTGAAAGTCCCTAAGACTGGAACAACTCTAGGTAATGAGTCCTCATCTCATATTCCAACTCCACAGTTGCTTCCTCCACTTTCGGACATCTCCACTATACTTTAACCAAACCAATCTCTCGGTTATGCAAAGTCTTACGCTCCCGGGCTAGAATCCGCACAGGCTTCTCCTCAAAGCTCAAGTCTTTATTCAGCTCTAACGGCTCATGGTCAACAATATGAGAAGGGTCAGCCACATACTGACGTAACAACGAAACGTGAAATACACTGTGCACTGCTGCCAAGGACGGGGGCAAAGCCAAACGGTAAGCAACTGAACCAATCCGCTCAAGGATCTCAAAGGGGCTCACAAACCTGGGATTCAACTTTCCACTCTTACCAAACCTCAAAACACCACGCATCGGTGCCACTTTCAGAAACACATGCTGACCCACCTCAAACTCTAAGTCTCTAAGCCGAAAATCAGCATAACTTTTCTGTCTACTCTGCACTTTCAACATATGAGCCTTGATTTTCTAAACTGCGTCGTTAGTCATCTATTACAACTCGAGACCCAAAACCTGTCTGTCACCAAACTCTTCCCAGAACATTGGAGATTTGCAATGCTTACCATACAAGGCCTCAAACGGAGCCATCTGAATCGTCGTCTGGTAACTGTTATTGTAATTAAACCCCATAAGTACAGATACTGGTCCCAACTGCCTGAAAAATCTAACACACATGCTCGCAACATATCCTCTAAAATCTAGTTCATCCCCTCTGTCTGGCCATCTGTCTGAGGATGAAACACGATACTGAAACTATGCTCAGTGCCTAAACCCTTATAGAGTGCTCTTCAGAAAAGAGAAGTGAACTGAGAATCTCGATCAGATAAAATCTTCGCTGGTACCCCATGGTACCGAACGATCTGCTTCAAGAACAACTGTGCCCACTACTCCACGGTATGAGTGATCCTACCGGGGATGAAGTGCACACTCTTGGTCAAATGGTCAACAACAACCCAGATCTGAGTAAACCCTCTCGGTGTCCTTGGCAACCCAGATATGTAATCCATGGAGATCTCCTCCCACTTTCACTGAGGCACACTCAGTGGCTGCAACAAACCTGCGGGTTTCTGTCTAGGAGCCTTCACTTGCTGACAAGTGAGACATCGGCTAACAAACTCTACAATTTCTCTCTTCATGTTGCTCCACCAGAAAGTCTGCTTAAGATCTTGATACATCTTAGGACACCCCTTGGGTGCCAAGTAAACGGGGAACTGTGAGCCTCGGTGAGTAACTCAGCTCGCAGTCTGGCGTCTGTAGGCAAACAAAGGCGTCCTCGGAATCTCAAATCACCATCTGGCGCTACCACAAAATCAAAATCTCCATCTGCCTGAACTCTGGAAATCAATCTACTCAACTCGGGATCACTCAGCTAGCCATCAATAATCTTCTGTCTGATTGAAGGCTGAACAGTCAACTAGGCTACTCTAACGGTAACCTCCCCCAAGAACACTACTATACCGGCTCGCTTGAACTCTTTCCGCAAGGGAAGCTGGGAACTCAACAGGGTTGCAGAATGCGACCTCTTTCTACTCAAGGCATCGGCCACAACATTGGCCTTACTCGAAGGGTATAAGATCTCGCAGTCATAGTCCTTAACCAACTCAAGCCAACAACCGTGGTCACTAAACAGATCGTCCAACAAGCTACTTCGAGAACTCTGCTCTACCAACCAACCGAACTTGTAGAAACTACCAAAAAGACCAAGGAAAACCAAAAGCTCTTCAACCAACTCTTGACACATCACCACTATGTCAACCAACTCGTCTCTATCTCAAAACTAGATCACCAACCGATGCATTAGTAAGTAATTGGAAACAGAACTTGAGAAGGACCTAGATTGCTAAAACGTAACTCTAAGCAAAATCAATAAGGCAACTCTTGCCACAAAGTTAATGACAAGACTCCTGCGCCTAACTCTTAACTCAAATGACTTCCTCCTTTAAACTTAAGCTTAAAGTACCACAAAACCATAAGCATCATGCATGGAACATCTTGACCAATCATAAACAAGCTACCAAAACACAATCCTCAAAACAATGAACCTTTAGGACCAGGTGCAACACGACTAGCAAGGCTTCCTCAAATGTCAAAACTTGGAACAGACACACCAGGCGCCACCACAAACCTTAGGTGGAACAAGAGAACTTCCAAAACCTTAAATGGTTAAACATCTTTTAGCAAGACAACAAAAAGCTCTTAAGCTAAACCTTCCACTACCTGTTGGTAGAACAACAAACATTCGAATTTAATAGTCACAAACTCCAGCTCTCTCAAGGACAAAAGTTTTCCATCAACTCACAACCATTTTGTGGCTCTTTACAAAGAGGGACATACTAAGGACGAAAAAAACACTTCCACCACTTAACGGTCACGTTCGAGCAAAAAGTGATAAACAACCACTGAGCTTTTAAGCTAATCTCCACTTGAAAACAACAATCATTAAAAGAAAAACCTTAGATACAACCAAGCTTAACCTTATGTTACAGCTCCAAGCCAACTCGAAGATTACAGTGAAACCAACTCTAGCTTGGCAACTGACAACAGGGCTCCAACCGAGTAATTGAAAACTTACTGCCTGGGCCTGACTGAGCTCTGGCAAGGATCTCCAATTCTCCACTAGCTTAGGGTCCTACCGATGACCTTGTAATGACCCAGTTTTCCATTACAGTTCTCTAGGTATGTTCTGTTGCTAATTCAGTTGTTCAGTTAGGCCGTTAGGGTAGTTTGAGCCTTTAGGGGCATTTTGGAAATTTTTCCTTTAAGGTTAGTTCCGTCATTAACCAGAGTTTCAAGACCATTTCTATTATTTACTGAGTTCGGTTATTCTTTCGATTTCAGTTTTCCAGGGTTGGAATTGCTTTTATGAGGCTTGGAGGTCAGTTTGCTTAAAAGAGAAAATGTTTGTTTAAGTTTCCCTCGTCAGGACTCAAAGCCAGGATCGCTTGAGGACACGTGGCACTCCCTCGTTGAATCCTTTTTATTTTATCGAGACCCTAAAGCCTAGCCATACTCCTCATTTTTCCCAAATTGTAATCTCTCTCACGATTTCTCTCTTCCTCTCTCCTTCTCCCATTACCGTAAACACTTGTAAGGACCCGACCCAAAAATGGTCCTAAATCTGGTCCTTACTCAGCATGCATGCATAAAACACATTTAAGAAATAAAGTATACAAATCAGGTGCTTGTATAATTAAAAACATTTCATTTAAAAGAAGTAAGTTCCTGGCCAGTATTTAAAAC
>JBBMKA010048317.1:0-19946 GCA_037833695.1 Sechiopsis laciniata
TTCTAGCTTTTCTCTTGGTTGTTCCCAAATCCATAAGGAGGTGTTAATCTCTTAATTCAAGGGTTTTTGCTTCATTAGAAGCTTGGATCTTTGGGCTGAGAATTAGGGTTGCCTTATCAGGGTAGTTTCTGACGATGGATATTTGTTAGGTTGTTTGTTAAGCAGGTGTTGTAGTAACTTTGGTTTTTTTTTGCTTTACCAATTGTTGAACAGTCGTGTTCGAGATTTTGGGTAAGGTTCTTGATCTGGTTCTTTGGTTAATCGTCAATGGTTTGAGTAATTTTTTTCTTTTTTATTGTGGTTAATTGTTTAGGCGGAGTTGTTAAGCATTGTTTTGGTGGTAATACGAAAGAGTGCGTTCTGTATTGTCTTTCAGGTAAGGACTTTCTACTCGGGTTTTGTGGGACGCTGTGTTTTTTTTATTCTTGAATATTAGCTTTCATGTATTTGTCGCTCTACTAATAACTGATTCTAATATGACGGCTCGTATAGCTAGCTGATATTGTTATGATTGTCGTGTATGTTGCTTGTTCTATTTGCTGAACCTCGGGATTATGAGGTCACTTGTATGTTGTTTTAAATGTTAATTATATACTGTATGTTTTGTACTTCAGGATTATGAGGTCCGGGGTGCTATCTGTGTACGTCATCTTTTCAATTATATTTCTTGTGAACTTGCTAGAATTATGAGGTCCTAGTATGTCGTACCTTTGTGTTACTTGTTTGGTGTTCCTCGTGTTATGTACAATTTTCGTGATGACTTATGTTGATGAATAGCTAGTCTTGATCATGTGATGAATAGTATCCTGTTAGGAGGAACTGTATGGAATTGTTGAGCATGCTTGGTGATCTGTTAGGACTAAGCTATATGTTACTCTGAGTATAGACTGATTTAGTTGTTATCATCTAGAGGCTATAGAGGACACGACGTATTGTAATTCTCATTGGTCGGGACCGTTGAAGATTGATTTCTGCCCCCAATAGTCTGGGATGTGATGTAACATGCCGCCCCTGGTGATGCCTAGTTTGTAGACCTTTTAGGCAAGTGATGCGATAGTTCGGTACAGTATAAATAAACTAATGATAAATTCTAAGTATAAGACTTTATTGCTAAAGCCTCATGCTTTAGAGTCGCATTCTACGAAAGTATATGCAATCGAGTATGCAACAAGTGATAAGTATTTATATTTATCGTTCTCCATAGGGATTGAGGTTAGAACTAGTACGTCTATCTTGAGAGTTATGCAAATAAAGTAAAGAATGGATTTGAAGTTGGTTTTGTGGTTGATGCTAACAGTAAGTAAATATGAATGCTAATGCAAACAAGAATTAAACGTGAATGCAATGAGTAGTATTAAGAAAACAGTTGCAAAATATGTTAACAATGCGGAACTAGTTATCAAGCTTCTTGCTTCCCTAATCTAAAAAGTAACTTCCGTATTAATGATTTATGATAAATCCAGCTTCTGCTGCAATCTCCATACTAACTCAGGGCGACGCAAGTGTTAGTAAGGTTATCCCTAACACTTCGAATGGTGAAAAGCCTTTCACCTAAAACTAACATAGCATACTGGATCATCCTGCAGTTCCTTGTTCCGAACTCGCTACAGGTTACATACATGGGTAGCTAATCGACACAGGTATATAAATTAAAAATGCAGCAGTGTAAAACATGTAACTTACACTTCTAACATGCTTCTACAAATAAATCCTCATCAACAACTCCTATAACGCAGCATAGCAATAAACATAAGTAGAAAGTTAAAATCAGCTAATTTTATTACTACTACTAAATGTTCACAGCTATAGACTACTCCTAAAGAAAATAATAAAAAGTTGGAATTGGTACGGTTGTGAAGTGTGCAGTCCCCTTGTCATCGGCTTCTACGAACACCACTGGCTGCTTCTCTTTAAGATTGACTTTTGGCCATCGACCAACTCACCGAACCTCGACTTTACTCTTGCTATTTATAGAGATGAATTACTAGCAAGCTTAGGTGAACTGTAAAATCTTCATTAATGTAGGACCTCTTGATTTCCGTCAGGATTTATTGATTGACGCCAACTTAATTGCTTGATTGATTCTTCATTTGCTTTCTTGTTGGCGTGACCATTCCAACGTGTTTGCATTATGGTTTAGCGCTTTCTTGCGTTGCTTGTCATTGTTGGCGCTGATTTGTCCTTCTCGCACTTAAGCTTCACATTTCCTGCATTACGCATTGATTTAGCACAATTTATTAAATATTTATGCTAAAACCCCGAAACTGTGCTTCTAATGCTAATTCATGAATGCTTGTGACTTGCAGTAGTTTTTACTCGCAATTCACATATTATAGCCCAATTATTTTCCTTGAACCTTTGAATAATGCATAATAGAATAGCCTAAAATATGCTTTATTTGAGAGTTATCAGCAGGCCCTGATCATAGTGTAAGCCTACTGTGGGAGGGTCTTAGATTAGGGCGATAGGCATGAACAGGTTGACTCGGATCGCTGGCGAGGGCTTTTAGGACCGTGACTCAGTGGACACCCCTTCCTTGTTAAGTTAGGCATGTGGAACTGGACTAGGTCAGTCTGTGTAGGCCTACACTTGACTGGTTTACAGTAGCATGTGGTGTATGCGTCCACACACCGAGTGTCAAGTAGATGACTCACCTAGATCGGTGTCGTCAGTACACCAATAATGATTAGTTGGATGAGCTTGAGAGTTATGAAACGTACTTCATAACCTGATAAGCGCCATATGTTGCTTAAAATTTACAAAGCTAGAGGTCCTTCTAGGATCCTTGCAAAAACTCACAATGAAGGCTAACTTAGATCACACTTAAAATTTAAAATTGTCACTCTTAGATTTTAAGACAACTCACACCAAAATTAGTTTGATCAAGACTAATCCAATTGATTTAAATTCAAATCTAAAGTGAAGATTTGAAAGAAATGAAACACCAAATGGAGTTCAAGAAAACACAAGTTTTTCAATACATATATCTATCCAAAATGATGTATTACAAGCCATTTTAAAGGCAAAAAATTCGTGCATGCATTGGAACACAAAAAGGACTAAAAAAGCTATTAAATGCATTTTGAAGAAAACAAGCCAAAACTCAACTCCACATTAATTGAGAGGCTTAAATGCTGGACAAAAGGGTAGATAAGTTTTAAATAGACCCAACTAACTCTTATAGAAGGTCACTTGCAATTATGAGCATGGTTGGCAAGTTTTGAAATCAAAAAGTCCCAAAATATGAAATCTGAAAATTTCATTATTTAAAATTATGCATTGTAATTTCTAAGGCACTAGGAATCTTCTTCTTCTTTCTTTTTGTAACAGCCCCTTCATGAGAATACAATAACTTAATGGTTGGATTCGTATCATCCTCCCTTTCTTTAAAAGGATTTGTCCTCAAATCAAGATGTTTATTCCTGGGTTTGAACACCTTACGCTTGCTGCCAAAAGATGAACTTTGAAGCACATTTTGTGTATTTTCTTACAACAAACAAGTTGGCAGTGTTTTTGTTATCAGTGTTTACTTTGGAAGGAAGCTTCAATTCAATATGTTGTAGAAGTTCATTTGCCTCCTGTAAAAACTCAAAAGAAACACTAGAGAAACATGGTTTGAGCTCGCCCGTTAAATAGCAAGTTCCTTTATATAAAAGTCTAAAAATATTTTGCTTTGAAAAAAAATAGATTTAACCTCACTAGCTCTTTCACACAAGTTCACAACAATGGCTTTTCTCTCATTTTTTTGTATAGGCCATAAACTAATCTCATACTCATCTCTCACACTCATTTTCTCTCGAGATTCTTTTTCCATAAATTCACATGCTTTTGTCATGGTCATTTGTGCCTTTTTTCCTAACTCACACACATCAACATATACATCATTTAGAGTAGGTGTTACAATAGTAGAATGGTTACAAGCAAACAGTTTTTACAATCTAATTCCCTAATAACCTCATTAGTATGTGTTGCAACTAAACCATCAAGCATTTTATTTTTAATTTTTCTACTTTCTACTTCAACCATAGACTTAGTTTCAATACATAAACTATTATTTACCAAAGATGATTGAGTATTCGAAATTGGTTTAGGATAAATATACCTTGTAGACATCCTTTTGCAATGTGCTCTTCTTTCTTCCATATCTTCTCTCATCATTTCCAACATATCTTTAATATGTTGAACTCACTAAGAACTGTACTAAGATCCAAAGCATGTTTCTTCATTATGTGACATGTTGAAAAGATAGTTTACCCTTAGAGTCAGCCAAGGAATGTCGACCAAATGCTCTGATAACAAATGATAAGCGCCAAACGTTGCTTGAAATTTACAAAGCTAGAGGTCCTTCTAAGATCCTTGCAAAAACTCACAATGAAGGCTAACTTAGATCACACTTAAAATTTAAAGTTGTCACTCTTAGATCCTAAGACAACTCACTCCAAAATTAGTTTGATCAAGACTAATCCAATGAATTGATTTAAATTCAAATCTAAAGCAAAGATTTGAAAGAAATGAAACACCAAATGGAGTTCAAGAAAACACGAGTTTTTCAATACGTAAATCTATCCAAAATGATGTATTACAAGCCATTTTAAAGGCCAAAAATTCGTGCATGGGTTGGAACACAAAAATGACTCAAAAAGCTATTAAATGCATTTTGAAGAAAATAAGACCTAGGAAGCCAAAACTTAACTCCACATTAATTGAGAGGCTTAAATGCTGGACAAAAGGGTAGATAAGCTTTAAATAGACCCAACTAACTCTTATAGAAGGTCACTTGCAATTATGAGCATGGTTGGCAAGTTTTGAAATAAAAAAGTCTCGAAATATGAAATCTGGAAATTTCATTATTTAAAATTCTGCATTGTAATTTCTAAGGCACTAGGAATCTTCTTCTTCTTTCTTTTTGTAACAACCCCTTTATGAGAATAAAATAACTTAATGGTTGGATTCGTATCATAACCAGTTATGTTTGAGCTATAAAGTTATGTAACATTTTTCATGACCTGTCATATGCTTATGTTTAGGTGAGTGCCTTAAGGGCCTCATAAGAGAGTTGTGTAACGTACTTCATAACCTGCCATGATGAGCTTAGGTGAGCGCCTTTAAGGTCTTGCAAGAAAGAGTCTTGTAAAGAACCCATGATTAGTTTTGAGCTATGTTAAGTTGAGCTATAGTTTTGAGATATGTTGCGTTGAGTTATAAATATGTATGTGCTAGCATGTTAGATTCTGACCTTGTGCACCCCTATTGGGGAGTTTTTACTGAGTATTCTTTTATACTCACCCTTACTGTGGTTTTCCACCAGGTTTCCAAGGACACCAGTGAGACGATAAGCTAGGAGATGCTGAAGAGATCATGGGTGGAGCTTGCCGCATTACTCGTGTAGTCTTCTAAGGTAGATATTGTTCTTTCTTTTAGTAGCATGCTAGGATTAAACTCCTGTTATTTCTATTAACTTGATTTGTTAACTGATGGGCATGGATGCCTTTTGTTGTATTTAATCTATTTAAACTTGTTTTGAAACTACCTTGGCCAAGGGCTTTTTATTATTTATTTGAATTAAATGCAACATAGGTATTTTGGGATTTGATTTTGAAATTTAAAAATCAAATGATTTGTAACTATATTCTGAGTCAGCATGTGCTAAGAATCGTAGTTAGAAATTACAGATTCTTACATGAAATGTCCCTAAATCAACATGGTCTAGATCGTTTAGAAATTTACTACAAAACTCAACCACTTCTTCACATATGTAAGCCTCTGCAATGCTTCCATCTAGCGGTTTCTATTTTGAACAAAACTTGTCAGCACCTTCATATACCTTCAAAAAAGGTACATCTATCGTAGATAAACAGTTCCATATAATTTTACTTTTCTAATAAGGTGGCTGGTGAGATGCATCATGACAGTGAAAAATGCTGGTGGGAAATACTTCTCAAGTAGACATGATGTGACAACGATATCGTCTTGTAACTTATCCAACTCTGATACTCGAATACTCATAGAGTATATTGCATTGAAAAAGAAACATGGTCTACTAATAGTATATCTCACATTCTTAGGTAGGACTCCTCGTAGCACAATTGGGAGAAGTTGTTGCATAAGAACATGACAATCATGAGACTTCAAACTATTAAGTTTCATAATCTGCAACCAAACCAAATTTCTTATGTTTGATAGGTATCTTTCAAGCACCTTTATGTTGGCCAATGTCTTACAAAAAGTATATTTCTCTGCCTTTGATAATTTATAACACACGGGTGGGATATATATTTTTTTACCTCTCAGTTGAGGTGCTAATTCAAATCTAACTCCCATCCTAGCTAAGTCACGTCTTGTCTTTAACCTGTCTTTACTTTTTCTTGGAATATCAACAAAAGCTCCTATGATGTTTATGCACACATTATTTTCAATGTACATCACATAAAGACAATGTCGTATATGCAAGTGTTTCCAATACGTTAATAAAAAAAATAGCTTCTTTTTCAGTAGTTCTTTGTAGCTTCTTCATTCAACTTCTAGTCACACATTTTCTCCCTGGGAAACTCCATGTCATTAAGTTTCAGACAAATAGCCCCTCTTGGAATTGGAACACTCCCGTGCCTTTGATATCCATCAAATGATTTTTTTGTCTTCTATAAGGATGATGTCTTGGAAAATATTTTCTATGTCCCATATAAATATTTTTTCTTTTGCTGTATTTTAGAAAAAGAGAAATGGTTTCCTCTCCACATATGGGACATGTTTTATAGCTTTTAGTTGTACAACAACATAGATTGTCATATGTAGGAAAATCACTGATAGCCCACATTAGTACAGCTCGTAGGGTGAAAGTTTATTCCCTATATGCATCAAAACATTGCACTCCCCCAAAGAAGTTTCAAGTCGTCAATCAAGGGAGCCAAATGTACATCTATATCATAACCTCGGTTGTTTTGGTCCTGGTACCAACATTGTTAACATTAGAAATGTTTTTCTCATGTACAACTATGGAGGATGGTTGTATATTGTAACGATTATTGGCCAACAACTATATTTAGTACTTTAATGTCCACTAAAAAAAAAAAATCTTCATATGCACTAACGTTTACATGAGTAGACAAATGCGATGGGTTAACCTTTCTTACAATAAAAACTACCCCAAATCAACACAACTAATTGTAAAATAACCAATCCCTGACAAAGACACCAAAAACTTGCTATGGATTTTAACATGCACAACTTAATCGATTATTTCTATTGAATGGTGCTAGCATTCAAAATTTTCCTAGCATTCAAATACCACAATACCTAAATGTACGTAGTAAAACAGTCAAGTGATAAGTATATTTATATCATTCTCCACTGGATTGAATGATTCACCAATTAGCAACGTTAACTCAAGACTCAGATAGGCAAAATAAAGGGACTTGTTTTGTGTTTTTGTTCTAAATTCTTGATAGCTCTCAAATAGAGCACATTTTAGGCTATTATAGTTTGCATTATTCTGAGGATTAAAGGAAATAAGCAGGCGAAAATAGTAAATTGCGAGTAAAAACCAATGGAAGTTGCATTCATTCATAATTTAGCATCATAGGCACAGTTTTGCAGTTTAAGTACAAATATTGAATAAAATGTGCCAAAACATTATGCAATGCAGGAATACGCATAACATTTATGCGGGAAGGATGAATCAATACGAACAACGATCCACTCCATGAAATCGTGCATTTACAAGGAAGTTGCGTTTGAAGAATCACGCAAATAAGGAAACAAACAGAGAATCAATCAAGCAATTAAGAGAGCGCCAATCAAAGAAATCTCTGCAAAAATTAAGAGATCCTGCATTAATGAAGATTTTCTAGCTAACCTCAACTTGCTGACCAAGTAATTCATCTCTATAAATAGCAAGAGGGAAGCCAAGGATCGGTGAGCTGGTAGGTTGGCCAAAAGCCAATCTTAAGGAAAAGTATCTGGTGGTGTTCGTGGGAGCTGATGACAAGGGGACTGCACACTTTACAACCGCATCAATTCCAAGTTTTATTATTTTTCTTAGGAGTAGTTATAGTTGTGAACATTTAGTAATAGTAATAAAATTAGCTGATTTTGTCTTTCTACTTGTGTTTATTGTTATGCTGCATTATACGAGTTTTCAGTGAGGATGCATTTGTAGAAGCATGTTAGAAGTGTAGGTTTATTATGTTTTACACTATTGCGTTTTGATTTAATATACATGCGTCGATTAGCTACCCACGCATGTAGCCTATAGCGAGTTCGGAAGAAGGAACTGTAAAATCATCTAGTATGCTACGTTAGGATTGGGTGAAAGGCTTTTAACCATTCGAAGTGCTAGGAATAACCTTACTAACATTTGCGTCGCCCTGAGTTAGTATGGAGATCGCATCAGAAGCTGGGTATGCCATAAATCATTAAGTGTGAAAGTACTTATTAGGATAGGGAAGCATGAAACTTGATAGCTAGTCCCGCACCTTTAATATCTTCTATAGCTATCTTCTTATCACTACTCCTTGCATTCACGTTTATTTATTATTAGCATCCATGTTTAATCACTGTTAGCATTCATAATCAAAACACAACCACTTCAAACCCATTCTTTACTTTATTTGAGTAACTCTTACATTAGCAATGTTAGTTCTAGACATCAATCCCTGTGGAGAACAATAAAATATAAATATTTATCACTTGCTGCATTCTGACTGCGTATACTTGCGTGTAACCGATTTCGAGTCACATTTAGCAATAGGTTATGTTCTACGTTAATTATCGTACATTTATATTAGCACCCGGAATGCGTCAGTCAACTCTACATGTAAAAATTAAGTGAATGTGATGTCCTAAGCATTGAATAACTACTAACAGGAATTGTAGTAATAAACCTACTGTAAATTAAAGCAGAATTTAGTGGTATGATTATCTAAACACGTAATAGTTCTAGCATAACCTAATGAACATGATTAGTAAACCTTTCATCGTCCCCTCTCGAGGCAAACGATAAGCGAGAACATGTGGATGGCAGGTTAACACATGCTAATTAAATTAACTATCATGCTTAACTTCACAGCCCTCTTGTCCCCCCCTAATACATGTTGTCTACATTTCCATCCCCTTAACCTTCACTTGTATCGTTTAGTTCATCATCAATTTAAAAACAACAACGAACATAATAAATGCGATAGACATTGTAGGCAAAAAATAACAACAGTCAAAATTCAAATGGAAAATATTATATCATGTTCATGAAATATATAAAAATATTATTAAACATTTAACAACAAGAAAAAATTTAACAACCCGAGTTTCCTAGCTAAATTGTCGTATTTCTTTGGCAATTTAACTAATTAAAAAGGTTCACTATAATAGGATTAATTAAATGAGTTTAGGGGTTTGTGTAATTGAATTAACATTTCATTAATGTTTTGTTAATAAAATATGGATACAAACATTGACTTTAATTAAAGAATACTATTTAAAGAAACCCTCATTTAGCCCCATATAAATACAAACACTCATCACTCTTCCCTAGGTCTAATCCTAGCAGTCAAACGCCTACGCCCCTAACCAAACACCTCGTTCTTCTCAGAAGTCTCTCTCTCTCTCTCTCTCTCTCTCTCTCTCTCTCTCTCTCTCTCTTGTGTAGCATGCTTCAAAACCCCTCCCTCTTCAATTTTCTAAGAGTCCTTACTGGCGAGGCCTCGTTTTGCCACCACCATAGTTGTCATTCAACATCGTTCATCTCATAGTGACCTTGAGTCTGTACCTAAGCTTAAGTACATTCGATCTGAGCGCCACTGATCTATTCATTGAACTCGAGTCCAAGTCTGTGTGAAATACCTAAATCCATATAGAAAGCCGTCATTTTTTGTCGTCGGTGAAAGCCCGCGCCCAGATCTGGCAGAGGTCCACAATTTTGCTCTGGTTCGCCATGCTCAACCCCAAATCGAGCCCAGATCTGAGTCCACCGCCCAGATCCGACGAGTTCTGGCAGCCCAGCGAAGATCCAAGCTCGATCTGCGTCCGTATGTGGCGTCGGTGCCGTCGTGCTCCAATGAGATATTTTAACCTGAATCCCGTTTGCTCAGTTTTCTACCCAAAGTCCATTTTTTTGCAGTTTCAGATAATTCTAAGCTCCCAAGCTTACTATTTTCTCTGTTTTACTCGCTTAGGCCCTAATTCCATTACTATTTTAGTTGGACTGTTTCCTTACCTTATTTAAGGCTAGTTTGGCATCTTCAATAGTACATTATTTCGGCCAAGGTAAGGAACCTCTTACCCTTGTTCGTGGAGTGTGGTATAATGAACATGTATATGTGTTATCTAGACTCATGTGATGTGTGAATTGTTACTTGTATTCATGATTAATCTGTGTGATAGCTTGTACATTGTATGCATTATTATACTATTTGGCATTTGTTATGCATGAGTTTATGGCTATTGCATCATACACTAGGATGTTCCATGGTGAACTAGCCTAGCACGACCGTCTCATAGGAGACGTGGTTACCCGACGTCCTATAGGGGACCTTTTGATTGATAGCCGGCAACTATTCGAGAAGCACGTGACCCGAACACGGGCATTAGATAGGGGTTATTGATCAGGTGCAATACGAGTTTAGATATACCATTCGTAGTAGTGTTAAGGGATCAAAAGGCCGACCGATTAGCTCTTCCTTATATAGAGTACGTTGATAATAACCTATGTGCCTTACTACGGTCTTGGGAGTGAGTGGGCAATGATATGCATCAAATTACTAAGAGTGTTTGAGGCCTGAAGGGCGCTAGGTAGCTTAGGTCACTGGGACACTCTCCCAAGTATTGATTACTGAGATTTCCCAAGTGGTCATAGGACTCTAGAAGGTATTTTGGTCTTTTGGCACTAACCATTAGACAACTCACAGGTAGCTCAGCTCGCTGGACACTCCCTAGTACCTCTTGATGAAATCTTATCGCTAGTATTGTATTACTTGAATTTGCTATAGTATTGTATACATGTTGTACCCTAAGCAAGAAGAAATTGATGACTAAAATGATGTGAAGAAAATAGAGTAACTCTTATTGAGTTTTATAAGTTCATATTTAGTAAATATAAAGACTATAATTAATTAGAATAACTAAAAGTTTGAAAGTCTTATATTTAAATGGTAGAAACTATATTAATTAACTTAATGAGATATCTATTCATAACATTAACATATTAATAAACAATTTGTTTTACCAAATAATTTAAGGGATTGAGATATAGCACAATCAGTTGGTCCAAACAAGATGTTAACCAAATTTACACTAATCACAAAGAACACAAACTCATATCATTTATCAACTATAATGGTAACTTTATGTTTATACAAAACAATATGAATTAATAAAAAATTACAAATTGTTCACAAAAGCAATAGCTTGCCGCATGCTGTACATTCATTAACCACAAAGTCATGGTTCAAATTTCTCACTCCCAATCGTTGCAAAAAAAAAAACAAAAAAAACAAAAAAACAAACAAAAAACAGAAAATTACAAATTGATCCACAGGAATAAGGTCAAGACTATTGAAAGGGAAAAAAATTATGAGTTAAATTTTAAATTATTTCCCCTGTTCCATGAAAAACTTAAACATTTAACGTGTAAAAACGTGGGGAAAAAAGGGTATTTGTTTGTGATGGAATTAAAGCTAATGTATGTATTTACCTAAAGAAGAAGATGAAAGAGAAGAAAGAAAAGAGAATGAGGATTCCAGTAAAAACACAGAGCATATCGAGAGCATTCTCAATCCTGTCCTTCCTGGCTTTCCTCTTCCTCGTGAACTCTTGGTATTCTGTGAACCTCAATTTTGCTTCCCCTTTATTTGCCCTAATTCTGTTCCCCTTTTCCATGGCTTCCCCCAAAATCCTCAAACTCTCCTTCCCGTTCAAATGCTTCCCTCCCATGTCCAACATCTGCAAACTCACCTCTGTAACGCTCATCCCCATGCCATCCTCTTCTCTCTCCCCGCAACTCACCACCACTGCGCACTGCACCAACTCCGCCGTCGACTCCGCCCTCCCGTCCCCGCCCATCACCGTCGTGTATTGTACCTGTATCTCGCCGGACAACCAGTGCTGCTGCACTTTCACCGCCTCCCTACTCGACACGTTCCCCGCTCGGTTATTAATCGGATCGATTAAGATCCAACTTACCCTTAGATTCTCTTCTATCTGCCCTACCCACTCTTCGTATTTCTCTGCTCCTCTAATCGGCCACGGAATTGAATCTTTTGGATCGATCAGGTCCACGCGAAACGGGGAGTACAGGAACCAATTCGTCTCCGTCTCGATTGATTGAACTTTCGAGAACACGAGTTTGTCCTTGTAATGGATGTCCACGGCGGAGATCAATTCGGAGGTCCACGAAGGGGATGAGGAACGGTCCAGATCGCACCGCAGCGACCGGCAATCAAGCACCGGGAACACGTCGGAGAAAAAGGATCGGTGTTTAGACGGGAAATCGGATATGGCCTGCCGGACTCGCGGATGAGTGATTGACGGCCAGGAGACGGAGCAAATCCGGCGCCAGAGTTGGTCCTCGGCGGAGAGGCGGCGGAAGCGGGAAGAGGCAGAGGCGGCGGAGGTCAGAGCAGCTCCGTCAAGGCGGGTCAGAATATGAGTCTGAAGGATGTCGGAGTGTAGGGCGGCAATGGCGTCGCCGTCGTCGGCAGCAGTGTAGGGACGATGATGTAAGGAAGCAGGCATGATCTTTTTTTTTTCCTTGGAGACTTTGTAGACGATTAGTTAAGGTTTTGCCGTTTTGGGGATAAAAAATGGATAAAGGGTCGAGAGTTTTATAGAACCAAGTAAAATACGGAATAGTCAACATTGGACTTGAATTGCTATTTGGAAAAGCTTATAAATGATTTTGAGATAAAGGTAAAAGTTATTCTTCGTGTGGCCGAGTAGACCAGGATATCTTTCTTCTGGGGATTCCTTATGAGATATTTATAAATTATGACACGAGTTTTCAAAGTCCACTTTTTGGAATCAATATCCATTCTTATCGCTTCTTTAAAATATCTTGGCTCCGCCTTTGATGAAATTTCAAAGCTATAAATTGCTGTCCCTTTTTTTTTTTTTTTTTTGTTGATAAAATAAATTGCTGTCCCTCAATTTCAAAGCTATAAAGGATAAATATTCCAGCATTTTCATATTAAATTCTAAATAACATTTTGTAGTTAAAAATAACATCGAAAGAGGCGAACTTCTCACATATTAATCCTTTTTTTAGTTTTCACATATTACCAATTGTAAATTACATTTTTTGAAAATTTTACATGAATAACACAAAAAAAATAAAATATTTTTATCTATAGTACAAAATTAAAATTAATTCATTTGTAGCAGAAAATTCAAATTGAGTTCTATCACTGGTTGAATTCTATTAGTAATAAAATTTAATTAATGATAGACTCATCTATCATTACTTGAGTTTTCTATCCATGATAGAAATCTAAATTGAGTTCTATTAGTAGTTGAGTGATAGAAATTAATGCCCTATAGATAAATTATTTTAAAAATTATGCTACAAATATAATGAGAATGTACTACTGATGATAAATTCACTTATTTCTATTATTTATATGGGAAAATTAAAACATTTAACCGAGTTGATAACCATTTCATTTTTAGATTTTTATTTTTAAAATTTAAGTTTATAACAATCAAATGTTTTTTACTTCTACAATATTTATATCTTTCGTATACTTTTAGAAATCAATCCAAAATTTGGTACAGAAAATGAGTAGCTTCCATTAACAACTTAATTTTTATTTTTATAATTTAATTAGTATTCACATATTTTCTTTAAAAAAAATGGATACATTGTAGAAAAGATATAACATATTCTATGAAGTTTGAGTAAGAATAAACTTAAATTTTAAAAATCAAAAAAAAAAAAAATCAAATGATTATCAAATTCAAAAAAAATTAATTCATCCATAAGCAGTTAACCACCCAGTTTCAAAAAGTTTAATATTTAAATGCATATATATAAAAAAAATTAATTGTTAAGTTATATATTTTATTTTTAATATAACAAATATATTTTATTCTGATGGATAAATATAGATTAAAATTTACTTCCAAATATTAATGTACACTCAATGATTCAGAAGTGATGGATTCAAATTTTACACTCTCAATTAATATAGAACTAAATAAAAAAAATGCTATTGAAAAATATATGTTTTTACTATTTTTTAAAACATATTTAATATCAATTGGTCATCAAAATACTTATGGCTTTGCAACAAAAGCAAAATTCTAATTTTATTTTGTATAATCTAGTAATTACTAAGCCTCCGTTTGATAACCATTTTATTTTTAGTTTTTGGATTTTGAAATTTGAGTTTACAACTACATTATCATATATTTTTTCTTACTTTGATACCTACATCTAACCTATATTTTTTGAAATAAAATAAAAATTTGGAAACAAAAAAAAAATAGTTTCCAACGGCTTCTTTTTGTTTTTAAAATTTGGTTGACATTCACGTACTTTCTTAAGAAAATATGATACATTATAAGAAAAATGAAACACATTGTAGGAATTTTTGGTAAAAATAAGCTTAAATTTCAAAAACAAACAATTAAAACCAAATGGTTATCAAATGGAGTCTAAATTATATATTTGAATCCTCACTCTCTAAATTATGGTTGAATAACAAAAGAAAATTGTATTGGCTATACCATTTTAGGAAAGTAATTGCAAATCTAAGCACAAAATAAACAATTAGCAAAACTATTTTTCCTTTCCAATTTCGAGATTTTAATACTTTTTCTCTATTACCATTTTACCCCTACATTACATTTAATCTCTTTCTTCTCCAACTTCTTTCTCATGTGAAACCCTCTTCCCATTTCCCTCTTTCTTCTCCAAATCATATTTCTCTCTTTCAAGTTTCGATTCATGAGAATTAAGCCCAAAGGTGAACCCATCTTCTTCTTCTTCTTCTTTATTCCGGCGATTTTCCACCCATCTTCTTCTATTTTCGAACCAATTCATCTTCTTCTTCTTTTTCCGACGTTTTCTTTGGGTTTCTTCATCGATTCCCGCAATTTTCTTTGGATCTCTTTGTATTTCGGTAGTTGTTCTTCGATTTCTTCGTGTTTTGTTTGTTATGGTTGCCCCTCTAACCTTGACAATAATCAAAGACGAAAACCAACTCGAAACCCTAATTTTTTTGGCGTTGTGGAAGCTAAAAATAAATACTATTTTAAAAAAATAATACTGCATTTATATAATACAGTATTTATAAATACCCATTAATAATATTCTATTTATAAATAATATTGTAAATTTTAAACTACTTGAACCTATAGTTATTAATACATTTTAATATTGTATTAAAAATACTCATTAATACGGTGTTATAAAAAAGTACGTGACGATACTATAATTATTTTCTAGATTTGACTAGTATTCATAGAACTTAATACTATATTTATATATACTCATTATACTAAACAATACCATATTTTTGTAAATAAACTCAGCTTCAACCTAGGGAGTTGCATAAGTGGTGGGTCGCCGGCTCCGACGCTCGTGAGTTGCCACAGTCGTCGTCGCTGGTGCCGGCATTGGTGAACAGTGGCGGTGGAAGCCTTTTTTAAATGTTTTTGTTTTTTCTGATATTTATTTAGTAGGAGAATATTAATGTCAGAGGGTATTAATGTCATTTGACATTAAAACGAATTTTTTAATTAAAAATAAATTATAAAGAGATTAGTTTTGCTAATCATACTACCTTAAAGTGTGGCTTAAGGGGATAATCATTTTTGGACGATTTTACCCCTTAAGCCACACTCTAAATTACAACCATACCATCTATTTAAAGTGTCTTTTAATTATTTAAAAATATTAATCTACACCCCCATAGCCTTTGGCCACCCTATTTAGCTAACTAAATAATAATTATTATATGCAATCTCTTATTGGAATATAAAAAAAATTAAATGCAAATAACATAGAAGATATTTGCATTATCATTTAGATTTTTATTGTCTTTATAACATAGAAGATAAGATATTTTTACCAAATTTCATAGGTTTTATGTCTAAGTTAGAAGATAAAGAGATTTCACGTATATTATGAACAACCAAAATTTTTAAACAAAATCCAAAAATTGCTTCGATTTGGGTCTCGAATTTTCTATGTAAAATATATAAAGTAGTCTCCTTTTCCAATTAATTCATTAATTACGTGCACGTAATTATATTCAATTGATACTATTTCTTAAATTCTATAACTTCAAATATTCACACGTGTAAATATTCATTTATTTTCACATGTCCACGTGATTATATTCAATGGATATTATCTTTTTAAATTTCACAACTTCAAATATTCAGTGTAAATATTATATTTTAATTCATGTAAATATACATTTATTTACTTTTTTTTTTTAATTTCAATAAAATCTTCAAAGGTTTTGAAACTTTTTAATTTTACATCTATATAAAGAAGTCTCCTCCACCATTTTTCAACACAAATGCGAGTTTTAATTCTCATTGTTTAGATGTCTTTCTTCTACTTTTTTTTTTTTCCTTTTTTTTCTTTTTTTCATTATTCATGTATTTTCTGATTTGTTGTTTTGATATATTTAATTTAACACTCATCTTTTATCTTTTTTTGTAGCAAATATTGATCTTTTTCAATTTAAGAAAATAGTAGTTGTGGAGATAAGTAAACATGAAGATGTTACATGTTATTTGAAGTTAAAGGGCAAAGTATCAAGTATGTAAAGCTAAATGCATAGGTATTATTTTTCTAATCACATATATTTATCTTAATTTATAAAAATAGTATTAATCTATTAATATATATATATATATATATATGTATATGTATGCAAAGAAGTCCCCTCTACCATTTTTCAACAAAAATGTGAGTTTTAATACTCATTGTTTAGATATCTTTCTTCTATTTTTTTTTTCTATTATTCATGTATTCTTTGATTTGTTATTTTGATATATTTAATTTAACATTCATCTTTCATCTTTTTTGTAGCAAATATTGATCATTTTCAATTTAAGAAAATAGTAGTTAGAGATGTATACATATAATAATGAATAAAGATAATATATTTGAGTTTTCAAGCAAAATATCATATATTTTAAAGTGTGGCTTGAGAAGAGAATCATTTTTTTTTTACTCTTTTGTCCCAATAATTATTTATAATTTCAAATGTGCCATCTCTTATTTTATTAACTTAAAAAAAAAAAAAAAACATAATGTATACATAAGCTAAGTTTGAGTGTGGCTTTAAACAAAATATCTTTTTTTTTTTTAATGATTTTACCTATAAGTTACAACTTTTCATAACATCAAGATGGTGGTGGAGTTATGTTTATCTGTCAAATTCTCAAGTGACAAATCTATTTATGGAATAATTTTGATAGTTAGAGATTTAGATTTTTTATTGATGATAGTAAGTTTCTATTCTTTGTATTTAATTTTTTAATTAATTATATTATCTCAAATAAATTGTAGTTTAAGTTAAATTTTAAGTTTTTAAGTTTCTACCTAAAAAAAGCTTTTTAAGTTTTTTTTGCATAATAAATTAAAAAAAGATTAAAAAAATAGTGAAAACAATTATCGTTATCTTTATATTTATTTTTATCTTTACTACTTAAAATGTGACTTAGTAGGAAGAATCATTTTTGGACTATTTTGTCTAAGTGATTCTCCCTAATTTCAAATATGCCACCTATTATTTAAGCCATCTTTTATTTTAAATTCACCCACAAAAAATAATAATAATCACGCATCTATTACAAATTCAATTTTGAATTATTATTGTGATTAAATTCTAGATTTTGCCAAGTGCTAAACTTATATTATCCCCTTTTCAGGTCATATCAACAATTAGAATTATTAGTCATTAAAATCCTATGGTATCTTCAAACTAAATCAAGTGTAAAATCAAATGAAGATCTTGAGTTTTTTTTTTTTTTTTTTTTTTTTTTTTTTTTTTTTTTTTTTTCAAATTTTAAGAAGATCTTGGGTTCGTGCTTTTTCTGTAAATACCACAAGCTTTTTCTATAAACGTAGGATATTTTTTAATTCAAATTACTAATAATTCTTGTGGCATTGACAGATTTTGTTCGGATTGGGACTGAGTCTTAGCGTGCACTGAGTTGTGTTCGCCGGAGCCGTCGTGGTCAAAGGTAATTTTTTATAATTATTATTTTGTCATATTATTATTATTTTTTGTTATTATAATAAATATGACTTGAACATGTAATTTGCTGGTTATTCAATACTACGTTATGTCATTGGAGTACTACTTATTTTGACATATGTAACTACTTGAATTTTATCAATTTTACTAATTAATTAATTATTTATATATATATTTTTAAATTTAAATATAAATCTAATCACTACTATCTTAGAGAACAATAGATTTTAAATTAATATTATTATTTTATTTACTCATTCTGTGCTAAATTAATATTTAAAAAATTGATGTTTCATCAAAATTCATTCTATTAGCCACTATAGAAAGAATGAGAAGAGGCATATAATAAATTTTATCATTTTTTTCTTTTTTTCAATCTTTTCTTTATTTTTTATTACTTAAATAATATAAGGTGAAATAAGAAAGGACAAATAGGATTTTTGAGAGTTTAGATTGTGTGTTTTTTAAAGGAAATTGTGTCTTATTTTGCATACTTCCACGTCCAATGAAATGTTTGATAACTACAAATAAATATAGAAAATAATAAATTTGAGCTATTAAAATCAAACTTTCCAAATATTGCAATTAATATTAAAGATACATTATATATTCCAATTAATTAATTGATGTTATAATTTTTTAAAAAGTTAGAAATTTGAAAAGATAATTAACGTATTAACTATGCAAACGAAAAGATCGAGGTGATGGTTTCAAGGTTTGTAGATTAAACTAAAATAATAAACGAATGAAAAAAAAAAAAATATGTTCAAAGTACGATTTTAGCCATGGCGAAAACTTATTTCTTAGAGAAGTTTAATTTATTTCATAATTTTCTTTAAATATTATGATATGTATATATATTTTTTTTCACTTTAACTTGAAGTACGTATGAGATTTTAAAATAAAGTAAATAATAAACATTTTACTTACTCATTTAAAATTTACTATTAAGATATATATTATTATTTATAAGTATTTTAATAAATACAAATATAATCTCACATGCCATACTTAGGGAATAAAAAATCTCACAGTGCAAGTTACGTTCAAAATTTCTAATTAATTTAAAAGTGATTAGTTGTGTATTGTTTCTGATTTGACTGGTCTTAGTAAAAAGCCCGATAAAAAAACACCTGACATCTTACTAAAAATAATAATTTCTTAAAATCCAAGAGACGTATACTAAAAATAATAATTTCTTGAGATCAAAGAGACCTATTGTAATAACTAAATTTTTTATTTTGTATAATGAAAAGTTGGACGATATTAATTTATATTGTCAATTCAACCATGGTGACTTTGGAAGAAGATTTCTGGAGCAGCGGACAAAATGAAGTGGAGTTGGTCAAATTGTGTTTCGTTGGTTTCCATCACGTCGTCTACTTGCCAATTGCCATTGCCATATTCATTACTGGTTTCTCAGTCACCTTTCGTTGCTTTTACTACAAACACTTTAATCTTTGTACTCTTTAAAAAGTCTTTAAAAAGTGTTCGTTTAATTTTTTACAAATTTTTATTTCGAATTTCAATTATCACTAAAACTTTGGAACCCCTAGGAGAGAGATTTTGGAGTGGTTGGGATACGAAAACTTTGTTCGGAAAATAGTAGTATAGAAAAACCTTGTTTTAATTAAAAAGGACGTTAGGAGGAATGATTGCACGAATACACATCCTCTTTCAAGAACCCATTCAAGAAAGCGGTTTTAACATCCATCTGCCATATTTCATAATCATGATAGG
>JBBMKA010048328.1:0-10494 GCA_037833695.1 Sechiopsis laciniata
GCAACCAATTCATTCAATAAATTCAAATTTAATAATGAAGAAATGCTATCGCTCGTGATAAATAAATAAACTATACAAATTGCTTATTTTAGTAGTGTAGCCAAAACATATACTATATATAATAATTCTAAAATCATCTAATCTAAAATTTTATATTTATGGATTGAAGTAAATTTGATTATATCATCTTTATTTGTGAGTTTATAAAATTGAGAATATTCATCAAGTACAAATCAATATTAATTGAGTACAAAAATGATTTAGTAGAGGTTTTTTTTTTTTTTTTTTTTTCGAAATCAAATTCGATAAAGACTTAAATACATGACCTCTACTCTAAACTTAAGTTAAATCCCATCAACCTTAAAGCTTTCTTTTTTAAAATTTAAATTTTATCATTGGATAAGAACAGTAGAAAAACATACAAAATCACTCGGAATATAGTAGGAGCAAATAAAAGGAAAAAGAAATCTCAATAACTAATTTACATCCGGTCCACAAATTGAATCGACAACGCATAGAGAAGTTAGTTTTTACTCTAAAATGGATTAAAAAAAAAAAATTGGACAGTGAAGTTAGTTAAGTTAAGTTTGAATGTTATAGAAATAAAATTGAGAAATGGAAAGGGAATAGAGGAAAATGAGGGCATTGTAGTTAGTTAAGTTTTCTCTTCCATGGGTTGAATTGGGTGGATAGAGAATTTTCCAATAATTACCCATACTACCCTTACTTTAGGAGGGAGAGAAATCATGAAGAAAGGTTATATAGACCATTTTTTAACTGATTAAAATTAAACTTTAGAAATTTGAGGGGCTAAAATTTGACAAATCTAATAGTCTAGGGATTAAAATTGGACAATTGAAAGTCAAGGGATCAAAATGAAACAAAATTCATAATCAATGTTAGGATCTCACAATTGTCTCACATTGAAAAAGTGGAAAATCCTACAAACATTTATAAGATATATGGATTACTCCCCTCATTGCCAATTGGTTTCGAGGTGGAATCCATATTCTCTAATATGGTATCAGAGCCCATAAAGCCCAAACGGGTATCGATCTAATAAAAATGAAATTGAGATTCGATTCAAGATTGGTAAGTTAAAAAAAGGCACCATCTTGAAAGAGAATATTACGATCTCACAATTGTCCCACATTGAAAAAGTGGGAAGTCCTATTTTATAAGAGATATGATTGGTTTTGAGGTGAAATCTCATATTCTCTAATAGTCAATAGAACAAAAATGATATTTTAACCTTATATTAACCTCTTCCTCTTTCTCTCGAATATATATATATATATATATAATTTTGATTATGATCCGTTCAATTTGAAATCAATTATTGACGTGCCTGAAGACAATTGAAATGTGGCCAACTTTATTGTTCAAAATTGATAACAATTATTGAACATTAAATAGTAGCAAATTTTTTAGATAATTAAATGGGGCACTTATTACCATATATAAATCCAATTACTGTTACAGCTTTACCTTTTAATAATTATAACATGCAGTTTATCAATCGTACATAAAGTTGTTGATTGCTCATCAATATTTTTAAAGTCAGCAATATTTTAGTGTAAGATATTTTAATTTATGAGCTTTTTGATTGATAATCATATTAAGTATTGTTTATTATTTTGATCAATTTATTTGTTGAATTAATTAAATTATACCATTATTTTTTAGTTAACCAAATCTAAAGAAACAATTCAATTTCATTTTATTAGATTGAATATCTATTTAAGTTGAATGTGTTACAATATCATGTTGATAGTATTTGACATTCATCGCACAATCAATTAGTGACGAGATAAATATCTTGCATACCTTATAAATGTTAAAAGGCTCATCGTCTTTTTAATGTGGAGTGTTATGATCAACACTCTCATCTGATGCCCCCAGCCTCTACTATTTGCATCTTAAAAGCTATGTTCATCTAAATATAAATATGTTGTTAATAAATAAAAACTATCAAGGATCAAGTCTTTCTAAACATGTTTATATACTCGAGAGATTTTTCGCTTTTTTATAAATGTTTTATAAGCTTCTATATAAAAAATACTACTAACATTACAATTCAAATTATAGGGACATGATTAAAAAACATTCAAGTTCAAGTTTTTTTTTTTTTATTTCTTTAAAGTACAAATTGGGAGAAGGAGACTACAAACGAGAGTACTATTCCTCTTAAATAAATGAAAGTCAGATACCGATTTTCAACATCAAATTCATGATTATGATATGAAATTGAATTATCAATAAACAATAAAACCAATACAACACTAACTCTTTCGTTAACATTCAAGTTCAAGTTGGTACAGAAAAAAGAGTGTATCAGCAATAACTACATTTGTAATTTTATAAGTAAAAGAAAATATGAACAAGTGAGTTCCACGCGCTCAATAATGGGTGAGTATTGGTTTGGAGGTGTGATGTTGTTGCAAAGTCGCGGTCTTATTTTTCCACTTTCTCACTTCAAAATTTCTTCCCCACACCTAATTTTGTTTGTTGCAAATTTCAAAGCCCTTTTAAACTTTTATTTAATAGTGTAAATGATTAAATACATATAATGTTGAAAAAATCACGGTACGAAGCAATCTTTAATTGAAATTAGTTGAAGAAGCAAAATAACTTTTTTACCATATATACCCCTATGATCATAATTTAAAAGTAATAGATTTTGAACAAAGTTGGAAATTTGAATTTGATGGGCTACTTACACATTATTTAAAATTGGCCCAAATCTCACCACTATGAACCCTAACCATAATATTATGTTCAGTTACATTTCAATTTTTATAGGTTTTTATTAGATAGTATGAACATTAATCTCAAAAGTAATTTGTGATGAGATGAATAATTTACAGATAAACATTAAAAGATATTTCTATCGTAATAATGTGAGATCTTCAACAATTTTCTCGAATGATGTTTATCTTGACAATAGATCATTTTCTAAGTTGAGCACGAGAAGAGGAATATTATGATGACGAAGAGATCGATGACGAGGTAGTTGATTACTTGCCAAATTTGAAGAGGAATGAGCAAAGAACTATTATTACTAGCAAGTGAATTCCACGCGCGCAAATTGGGGGTGAGGATTGGTTTAGAGATGATTTTTGTTGCAAAGTCCCACTCTTTGATTCAATTGTTCCACCCTCCTCCTATCCTATCACTTCCAAACTCTTTCTTCACACCAACCCCTTTCCCTTAAAACCTAAAACATATCTTTGTTGCAAAATTCAATTTCTTATAATATTCTTCATTTTTTCATAAAATATTTAGCTCCACGGGTGATAAATACACAATGTACGGAAAAGTCCCATAAATAAGTAATTTTTACCTAGAATTTATTTAAATAATATAATATTTTAGTTAATTTTATTAGATTTGGATAACTTTTTTTCAATACAAATTGAGGACATTAATATTTTTAAACAAATAAGAGATTTGGATAACTTCTTTGAATTGAACATCTTTTTGATTAAAAATATAATACATCTTTAATTAAGAGGTCTAACATTCAAATTATGTATATTCATATGTTACTTAACTTGTCAATAAGAATAATAGTTTAACGATATTAATATATGTTCGTGACCATTAGATCATGAACTCAAATTTATTATAATTGTGTTTTTAACTTTAACCTAAAAAAGAAGTTAGAAAAAATAATGGGGGCAAATACATTACAAATACAAAGACCTAATCTAAACCATCAAAGTTATTTTAATCTTATCCACATTTTAAACAATTTTCTAGAATCTCCCTCCAAGGACAATAGAGGTAATGCAAATCTTCAACAAACATACTTAAAAATCATACACACATAACAATTAATTTTTAAAAATCAAACAAACAAAAAAACACAAATTATCAACAAGATGAAAATAAAATTCTTGCTTGAAACCAAAGCATTCATCTATTTAAAAATCCCCTTTGATTCCCAAAATTTATTACTAAATTCCTTCTTCTCTTACCTTTCTATAATAGTTTCTTCCATGGCGGACAGAGTCCACCCAAAAGCCGCCGGGAAAGCCAATGCCGACAACATCAACCCCACCGCCGACGCGCCGCCGTTCCCCGCCACCAAATCGCAACTCTACGGCGCCTCCCGCCCGTCCTACCGCCCTCAGCCCCACCGCCGCCGCCTCTGTTGCTCCATCTGCATCTGGCTGACGGCGATCATCGCCGTCATCGTCCTCCTCCTCTCCGTTGCCTGCACCGCCGTATACCTAATTTACCGTCCACATCGCCCGTCCTTCTCCGTCACTTCTCTCAAAATCGATTCCCCCAAATCCTCGCCCGATTTCAAATTCGACCTGAATGTGGCCGCTACAAACCCTAACAAGAAGGTTAAATTCAATTACGGAGCGATTTCCGTTGCGATTTTGTCGAACGGCGTCGATCTCGGCCACGGATCGTTTCCGGAGTTTGTGCAGGAGAAGAGAAATACGACGGCGGTGAAGGTGACGGCGGCGAGCGGCAGCGGCGGAGAGATCGATTTGTTGAAGGCGGCGAAGAAGAGTAAGAGTGAATTTCCGTTGGAGATTGAGATGGAGACGAAAGTGAAGGTGAGAATGGGATGGTTGAAAACGCCGAAGGTTGGACTTATGGTTTTCTGCGACGGAATCACGGCGGGTTTCACGGCGGCGAAGAAGAAGAAGACGGCGGTTGCTGCGGCGGTGGTTGAGAATGCAGAGTGTAAGGTGGATTTCAGAGTGAAGATCTGGAAATGGTTTATTTGAATTTTGAAGTTTCTTGTTTTTATACCGTGCTTTTTTTTTTTCCGCTCATTGGTTTGTTAATTTCAAATTTTGATTTTGATTTTTTTTTTTTTCTGTCTTAAACAATGTTTTATGTATTTTGTAAATGAAAATATCTGGTAAATCATATTGATGTATGATTCTAGTTTAAAGAATGTTTTAGTTTGAAGTGTAATAGCTCAATTTGAGCTTTGGGACATTGACAATGTGTAGTGGGTTGAAGTTTTGATTTTTTATTTTTCACTTAATCATCGAGTAACTTTTACTTTCATGAAATGAATATTAGAAATTAATTATGAGATAAATGGTCACTACAATAATCATAACTTCTAAGGTGGGCTATGTTGAATTATAATAACCAAATCCGTATTAAGCCATCAATTATAATAATGGATGGGTTTACTTATAATTTTTTTAAAAAATTAAATTGGGGAAGATGATGATAAACTGTACATCTAGAATAAGATGATGGTCAAATATCATTTTTCAAAATCGAATTCGTGATCATATAGTTAAATTACAACCGATCAAGCTAACATGCTACCAACTCTTTTGATCTTATAACTTATCTCAACTAATAATAAATAAATAAATAAACAAAAACTCCAATTATGATGACTTTTTATGATGGGTGCAACAAAAACTAAATCGAACCAATCTAATCTAATGGATTAGAATAGTTTTTTAGCACAAAGTTTGACATATCAATTTATAATTTGAAAAAATAGAAAAATATTTGATTGGTTTCAGTTCTTATTTTAAAAAATTAATAAAAATTGAAACAAACTGAAATATATATTGTCAATAAATGCTACATCTTATTTACATTATTTAGAAGATTTCCTAAAATCTTAAAAATCAATAAATATAAATTTCTTATAATGAATATTTTTTATCCTTCAAATGTCAATATATTTTCGAAGTAATTTTTTCTAACTTTACTTTTTTTATTTTATATATATATATTTGTAATTTAAATTTGGATGATTATAGTAGCATGCACTATTTATATTTAAACAGTTTAATATATGATATTTTGTGTAATTTCATATTTATAATAATATTGTTTCTTATCCAAAAAATTAAACACAAAAAATGAAAAGGGAAAATGGGTTAAATATTTTTCAATATAATGCTAAAATAAAAAACCGAATTAAAACCGAATCGAACCAAAGGAAAATTGAGCCTATGATTTTGTATTCTATTGGACATCGATTCGGACCCAAATATTGAAAAAAGATGATATCGGTTCGATTGTCGATTTGGCACACAACCGATAAAAACCAAACCAAAATCACTCATACTTTTTGTTATAATAATTAAACTTGCTACCCCAAACACACCCTAAGTATTTATGATTTACTATACTCGAATTTGATCACTAGATTAACCTACCTCCAATTTTTTCAAGAAAACAATACATATAGTTGGGAGAGATATGAATCTCCAACCTCGAAGGTAGGGTTAGATATCATATTGGCAACTGTTTGAGCTTTGTTGGTGAGATGTAAATATAAAAAATTAGGCAACATGAAAAGATTTATTTATTTATTTATTTATTTTAAATATGCTAACCTATATGAAAAATTAATGAATTGGCATACATATGTTTTATTCTTAATACATGAAATAAATATTGGAAAAAGTTGAAAAAGGGTATAATTTATATTCAACTTTTACAAGTGACTCACACCTTTGTTTCTCAAAGGGTATTTATGGACTAAATAAGCAAAAAGAAAATAATATATTGTGGGGAAGGAGAAAGAGTTAGGTTGAAGCTAAGTATCACAAGTTATGGAAAGGAAAATAAAGTATCTACTTCACATTTAAGCTCTTCATCTTCAGCCCCTTGTATTGGGACAAAGTCTTCTTTCAACATCACATTTTCTATCTTCAGCATAGTTTTTTTTTTCCTTAAATAATGTTTACCTTTCTTAAATTAGCTCTCTATTGCCAATTGTGAAAATAAATCATATGATTTGATGTGGATTTGGAATACTTCCAATTTTTATTTTATTATTATTATTTTTTAAGTTTAACAACAATTGAAAGTTGAGAGATTCGAACTCATAACTTTCTAGTTTATAATCACACTATTTGCAATATATATTTTTTGAAGTTATAAATGTTAGAAATGCTTAAAAAGTGATTTTAGGAGAAGCACTCAAGTTGTGCTTTTGTTAAGAGTCCTTGAAAGAGAAATCCAGTAGCAGCAGTTATTTCATAATTGGAAAGCTGAGCAAAGAACTTGAAAATTTCAAGAAATTTAAAATTAAAAAAAAAAAACCCTTGGTCCATTGGACTTGGTCAAGGCAATGGACTAGGTGGCTCATTAAGAAATTAAAGGTCTTATTGGACTATGGTATATGGCCAGCCTTGAGTTCGGTATACGTTTTTTTTTTTTTTTTTTTTAATTTTTCATGCGGTAAACGTAATTTAGAAGAAAATACAAAAATAATGTTTGTGTTGACCCCAAATATTAGCGGTATAAAATGACCAACAACCCGGACAATTCAGAATAATTAATCCAAATTATAAGAGTTGAGTTGAATTATAATTTTATTTGAGTTGGGTTGAGTTATAATTTTTTAATTTATCGTTGGGTTGAGTTAGTTATAATTTATAGGGTTGATGAATTTTTGGTTCATTTAACCAAATCTAATCTAATAAAAAAAATTGTTACTTGTTAGCTTATTGATAAATAACATGCACTAATAAAATATGTAATATAAGTTCAAGTATAATATCATTCATATTTTATTCATTTATTTATCTATTTATGAAATATGAATAGGGTTGTTTATAGACGGAATACGAGATTGCACAATCTAAGAACCTAACAAAAAAAATATAGGGTTGAGTTGGTTGCTGTAATGCATAGGGTTGGATAGATAGGAGGATTGATCAACCTAAAATTTTGGGTTGATCATAAAAATCTTTTTAAACCAATCCAACCTAAAGTATGTACACAGATGATATAATTTATTTATTTTTTTGTTATACATCTAAAATTCCACATATATATTTAAATAACATAAAATAATAATAAAATAACAATTACAAAGGTGTTTTTTTCTCCAATTTTTTTTTTACCATATTTTGCGGCTTCTTTGTCCGTGGTAATCGCCCTTCCCCAAATTCGCTCAATCTCATCTTCTCTTATTTTTTCAACCCTATTTCTCTTTTATTTTACTCAATTTTCTCCTCTTCATTTGCTTCCGTTTGTAAGATTCCAATTCTCTTTTCTATTTCTTGTTTTCGTTTCCGATTCCGCTTCTTCTTCAAATGCTCGCGTTCTGATTTTGGTCTCAACCCATTATCGCTTCGTGGATTCACGCTACATTTGTAAGTGTATGTATGTTCTCCCCAATTTTGGATCTAATTTATCTTAAATTTAGTGATTTCCTTTTGCAATTTCAACATACCTAGCGATTTTTAGCAGTTCTGTTTTTATTTTTTCTTTTGGCGTATTATTTCGGTCCATTTTCATGATTGTTCTGCTGGATAATGATATATAGGTGAGGAAGTGGAGAAAGGGAGTTGGAATTCTTATTTGGGTGTTGAACCCAAAAACTTAATTGGGTTATGATCAATTTGATATTTTAGGTTTGGAAATTTGTGGAAGCCTCGATGAGTTGAAATGTATATTTGTTGAAGAAAATAGGCGGATGGGGTTATGTTAAATTACTGAACAACCTTAATTTGATGGCTATTGATAAATTTATAGGGGTTGTCTGTTTGTCAATTTTAAAGAGGATTTAAATTAAGCATTTACTAACTACTCCTAAAAAAACTACGTCCCAACGAGCTATTGTAATTACTCAAAACTACTCATCATTTCAACTACTCAAAGTAATTACTCATTTCTAACCACTTATTTTTAATCATTCATTTTTAACTATTCAAAATAACTCCTCATTTCAAATCCACATCCAAACAAGTTAATGTCTCTAACTCCTCTTCAAAAAAGAACTTCATCCAAACAAATTTTTGGCTGCAACTTTTTCATAAAAATCTACATCCAAACAAGTTATTACAAAGACCTCAATTTTCTAACTTCTCAAAAATTTTCTAAATAACTCCTTAAACTAACCCTCATCCAAACACCTCCTATGCCCTGTGTTAGTAATTAATATTTATTAGATATTATATAGGATTTGTTAGAGATCTTTTAGGATTTGATATTTTAGGTAGTATATATTTGTGGAAAATTAATAAAAAAATAAGAAGGTTCAGACTTTTCTCAAAATTTTAAAGGGTCTTTTTTCTCAAAATCTATCATGGTATTAGAGCCACGGTTCCTCTAAAATTGTGTTCATTTTTTGCACTCTCCCCGTGGATTTGATGACAGATTAATTCTTCATTCCTGATTATTCTCTGCTTCATGCTAGATTACAGAGTTTTCGACCATGGCAAGAGTTGCTAGTTGATAGATTGTATGTTTAGGATTCTTTTTAGTTCTAACATTGCTCTTCCATCATTTTTCTTCCGGCTTCTACTACATTGAAATGAATGATGGAATTTTTTCTTGATTTCTTCTCCATTCTCTCTGAGCCCTTTGGCTTGTGCAAATTTTACACCTAATGGGTTGGACAAGATAAAATATTCCAGTCTTCAATTCTTTATATTGATTATATATATATATATGTGTGTGTGTGTGTGTGTGTGTGTATACACACACATACAGGGAGGGGGTATTTCTGTGATATTTAGGGTCTCTTTCTTTCAAGTGTGGATTTCATTTTCTCACTAAGTCTTTGACAGAAAAGTAACGGTTTTCTACTTTCTTCTTCCTTTTGTCCCTTTTCTTAGCTTCTTTGGGACTGGACTGTGGAATTTTTTTATTCTTCTTTCAATGTTCTGTTAACACATATTTATTGGGCTTTACGTGAATGTTTGTGGAGAATGAAGAATCTGAGGACTTCTGTAATCTTCTCGAGTTGCATTTAGTTCATTGAAAGTCAAAGGATTAGTTGATAATTTGATATTGAAATACCAAACCACGACGTCAACGTAATTGCAATCATGGTGATATTGATGCCGGAATGTTTTTGTAGAATGAAACACATTCTTGGAGCCTTGTCATTGTGACATTTAGGAGAGCCATTAGTTCAAACTTTGGAGGACGTCAAATGTGTTTGCCACTGCTAAAATTAATAGAATTGTATTTGAACTCCTAAACAATTACCCAAGTAGTATTGCCAAGGGTGAGGGTGCCCAAGTGACAAGGGCGTAGACTCTATATGGTTAGATTAGATTAGTTAGTTACTTAGATAGATAGAGTTAGTTATGCTAAGTGTCTATGTAAACACTGGCTTGGGTCTTATAATTGTGGAGGAATTGTATGACTAAAGAGAGAACTTTCTGAGGAAATTGAGGAGTTCTCGAAACCTCTCTAGCATTGTAGTCAGAGTTTGATCGAATCTATTTCAAAGAAAGTGATGGATGATTTGAAAGATCCAATTAATTCATTATTCCATCCCCTGTGAATTAGACTAGCAAGAATGAGAGAGAGGAGATGGAAGATTTCATTAAAAAAAAAGTATGGCAAAAAATGGAAAATAAATCATATCTCCACAAGCAGGGGAGGTTGTTTCTCTAAAGATCTTGTAAAAAGATTATTTAGAAACCAAAAAAACGTAGGTGCAACATTTTAAAAAAGCTCAGATCATTCAAGATGGTAAGAAATTTATAAAAAAATATTGAAAAAGAAAAAGTTGTCGACAGA
>JBBMKA010048339.1:0-19944 GCA_037833695.1 Sechiopsis laciniata
GGCCTAAAGGGCCTAACGGGCCTAATACTAGAAATACACAATAAACAAATATATATACATAATAAATATCTCTAACAAGGATAATTGATGGTACGACACACATGAGGAGATATACATATACATTTAATCTCTAACACCTCTCATTTTACACACTTATTTTGCCATTTGATAAGAAACAGATAGTAAAGAAGAATCAAAATAACAGACAACCATAAGAAGACAACTAGCAAATAAAAGGCTTGTTCGGGAAGACCATCTAATTCTCCGAAAAGTATTAAATTAATACCCTCTAAATGTTTCTGCTAGGCCAACGTATTTCCCCGGGGAACCAGTAAATACTTCTGGTATAAAAAAAGGTTATGATAAGAAACGCTCAATTTTTTGTTCTCGTGCTACGGTTAAGCGATCTTCTTCGGATAATTCATCCAACCTAAGGATGGCTATAATGTCTTGCAGTTCTTTATAACGTTGTAAAGTTTGTTTAACTCTTTGCACAGTTTCATAATGTTCTTCACCAACGATACGAGATTGTAGCATAGTTGATGTTGAATCTAAAGGATCTATTGCTAGGGTCAATCCCAACCTCGTGTCATGAAGAGAACAAAAAAGCTCGAGCTCAGTTGGCAGATTAGGATCCTGGGTTTTTGTTGTTGGCAGGAGAATTTTGTAGGATCCCTCACTTGTCTTTTTTTACAACAGTAAAGTCGGAGTTGTACACGCGCCTGCCCCAAGGCTTTGACCTGGGAGACGATGACAATCTTTGTTTTGTTTGATACTATTCGTTTTTATTTCAAGTTAGATTTTTTGTCGTTTATTTGTGCTTTAAGTTGCTTTTTTCGCTCCTTGGGGGAGCTTGTATCCCGAGCAATAGCCTCTTTTCCTTTATCAATAAAAAGTGTTGCTTTTTTGTTCCAAAAAAAAGTCAAAATCAACAAAGGAAATACTAGATATTAGAAACCCCAATGCAATAAGAGGAATTAATAACCGTCATATTGACACTAGTTATTTTTATGAATAACTAAGATTGGATTTACTTTTACAATAATCATAAACTAATAAATATTCATCATTTCCAAGGAACAATCAATTATACCTGGAGTAAGCATAAAAAAGTCCGAACTGCAATCTCATATTTGTTTCTTTGAGACAAGAATAAAAACATACCTGAAGGCAAGTTTCTTTGATACCATTACGCCCCTCTAAGATCCCAGCTTCCTTAATAGGTTCCTGAAAGATAACAACAACAAACATTGATAAAAGCACTAAAGCATGACAGAGGCGTGATGGATCCAATCAAAGTAATGAACTTACCAGATTTCTCACAGGAGGCAAACAAACTACAAGATCCACATCACTTGTGGGAAGAGACAAGCCGGTTGCATTTGAACCAAAAATGTTTGTCCTCGACCTGGGCCATAGGACTTGGAGGAACCGTGTGACCCGTTTAACAGCCCAAGTGATGTAAGGCTTCTCAGCCATGTTTCCTGCAGCAACCTTGTATGCCCATTTGACACATATCCCGTGGATAGCATTGCTCAGTGACAACAATTAATCAATTAAGAAATCCTAAAAAAAACTAGCAATAATGAGAGCTCTTACATGCTTGCAGAAAGCGTCGATCTCATCATGTAGGCGTCTATGCATCAAAGAAAGAGCTTCTTTTTTTACAGGACTCATTGTAGGTGGAAAGATAGGAAATGCAACATCTGGCTGTAAAAGAAAATTAATCATAAGGAAATTTCATGCCAATACATAGCTCCAATATTTGGATTGTGCTTGATACTCACATGTTCCTGGTCAAGAGCTATCTGGGGCATTGCTATTAATGATAAAGGTTGAACTGGCGAGCAATTAGAATTACTTTTATTTCTCCAATTAGGCCAAACAACTTCAGCGCCATCAATACGCAAGCATGCTTCTTCCAAGTTAGTTCCATCGGGATACCAACCCTTTACACCCCAATGCCTTGGACTTGAGCTACCAGATCGAACAGCTGGAAATCCCCTGTGCTTCCTGGAGTCACTTACAGGAGAAGGTGGAGGTGGTATTGGTGCTCGCGGAACACAAAGAACTACAGGAGATGGTGGGCGTTTTACTCGAGATTGCTCTCTCCTAGTGGGAGGAATACATGGGCTTTTATGATCATAACCATGACAGAATTCAGATCTCGATCTTTGCCTTGACATATTTGGAATAACAATAGGCCGCAACATTGGAAATAGATGCAAGTCTCCGGTCATCCCTTCAACATCACTAGGCAGATTTGCCAAAGATCTAGGAGCATCCTCCTCTGTCACCGTATCTTTCATAATTGGTGAGGAATGAAGCATGTTGTTTGGTAGATCAGTTCCTTGCACCACATAACCAAGTGCCTGCTTTCCAGATCCCAGTGGATCAAAAGGAGAACAAAATGATGTAGCAGTTGGGGAAGTCAGGCCATTACTGTAAGAAGAAGAGAAAGCAACCATATCATCAACAGTTCTATTCATGTCAGCTTCACGCCAAGCCCATGAGCTATCATCAGAACTAAGAGAAGGAGGTCGAGAAAACCCTGTTCCATGGTGATCAGAAGGATTCCAGTACATAACACCACCTCCAAAATACTGATTATAGTCTATTCCTGGAACTGCATGCATTTCCAATTCTTCCTCCGATATCCAGTTTCCATCACACTCATCTACTAGGTCCTGGTTATTTGACAAATCAGGACAATCAGTGAGATTACCAGAGCATTTCTCATCTTCCGTACTAATTTGATTGTTGTTAGTAGGGATCCCATGTCGAAAAGTAGATTGTTTCCTAGAATGAAATCCAGTATCATGATTTGACGTCATTGTTGAAGCCAAGCAAGAAGCACTTCTTAAGACTGGGGGCCAATCTAGACTCATTAACAATGGTCGAGTCAGAATTGGATTAGAACCACCTTTAACAGAAGAATTTCTTGATCGATGCATTGCCGGTGTGAAAGACCGGCGGAAATGATTGTGCCAATTGTGACCGACATCTAAATGTAACCTATCAGTAGCAGGTGGGAGATGTGAATTAAACGAAGGGATATACAAAGATGCTACACCATGCCATTCATAGGGAGAATGTTCCAAAGAATTCAAGGTCCTAGTATAAGTATCACTACTAAATTGATCTCCAAATAAACATGATTTCTCCTTTACATCAAAGGTTCTCGGAAATTCATCCAACAAAGATGATCTATCTCCTAATTCACCTGTTCGCACAGGGCCCTTTACATTGACATCACTTTTGACAATATTCTTTAGATCCAATGTAGGCAAATGAGAAAGAACAGCACTGCAATCCATAAAAGATGTAGAAGTCTGTAAAGTAGAAGATAAGCATTGATTTTCATTTTTTCCTTTTGGGAACTGAGATTCTCCAGGGACAATTTGACAAATAGATTTCGTTAACCCAGAAATTTCATGTACTTCAATATTTTGGCTACTGTTAGGCTCATTAGGGGGAACTAGAGGACTTGAGTTTAATGTTGAAGTGTCATGATTATTTGAACTATCATTTTTTATATTTGAGATGGAAGGTTTTCTAAGCATGTCATCCAACTCTGCTACCTTATTCTGAGAACTACAAGATGGAGAAGAGAATTTAGCGGCTGGTCCTTCAGAAGGCCTTATTTCAACTACTCTGTTGTTCCCACCAGAGTTTTTACTCTTGTTTTTTCTCTTCTTCCTTGTAGTACCTGGATCTTTTCCAGCACTGGTTATATGATCATGTACCTGGTGACAGGCTACTGGTTACAATGCATTCAAGCCATTACTTAAATATATGATACAAATAAAAATTAATTAAATAATAAGTAAATAAATAAAAACAAATCAACAGTTATCAATACATCAGATGGCATTTCTCTGCAAGTCTCATTTCCCTTGGACATAACAGACATTGTTGTGGATTCCGGCATATCTTCTCTCCCTTTATGAGCATACTTCTCGTCAAATTCCTGAGGCTACATATAATAATTAAACTCACAGCATTCAGATAAGTCCATGATATAACATTTCTTGTGCTTCAAACCAAGCTTACTTTCATAAATTCATTGCATGATAAGTCACCTACGGATGCCCTCAGCACAGGATTCTGTGATTTCCGGCTCTTTCCCTTTTTTCTTCGCCTGGAAGCCCCTAGGTTCTCTCTTGATTTACTAGGCAAGGAATTACTATTCCCCTCTCCTAGAAGTTCAAGTTTCGTGCAATCAAGTGAAATAAACATAAGAAATTCCCGCAATTTTCTTAATATACAATCAGGGATGGTACAAATAGAACTCAAAGTGCTATAAAATAGATTACGCTTATAGTATTCATCATGAAGACACGATGATACCATCGTAACAATATCCTGAAGCACAAGCAAATTTCTAAAGATGTTGGTTAAGGAGTAAGGTTTTCCAGAATGTGTAGCTGGAATTATGTTGAAGTCTATATGCAAGTCTGCTTGGGATGTCAACCTGGACCTTGATGAGGATATGGTACGATTGTACCTAATTGGTCTATTCCACTCTGCACTAAAGAGCTCCATCTCATGCTCTTGTCCACTTGTCCACCTTAGAATCTCATGTATCTGAGAACTCAAAAAGAAAATGACAGGAAGTTAGGCTAAATATAATGAAAGGTCAAACTTCTGTACACAAACCAAAATGAAAAGAGAATCAAGTTTTCCAGGAAAGATAAATGGTGTAATGTTAGAGGTATCTTTGTAATTATCTTAATTAGCATGTCCATTAATAAATTAGTTCAAGTTCAGTATTTTGTCAGCTAACTTAGTTAATTAGTTAGTAGTTACCGAGGAGAGTTATTGTAATAATTCCTAATATCTCATAACCTAGACTAAAAATATAAAAGCTCGAGTTCCCGGCAGTAAAAATTTCTTTGGATCTGAAAAACTAAACCACCTTCTCTTTCAAGCTCATTTTTCTCTCTCCAATTCAACGTTTGGGCCCATAAGCAATGCAAATCAGTCTCATCAACCCCGATCCAGTCCTTTATCAAAACTTATCATTGGATCTACAAATCCTCAATCTCCAGCCCTTAACCAACCAACTTGATCTGCCATCTCCTTCGATGAAAGCTACCTTAAAGAGAATCTTTCCCTTTCATCCAGGGACCAAACTTTCAACTTCAACCAAAAAACCAAATGTCCCTTTTGCATCTGATACAAAAGCTTACCTATCCAGCCCAAGCTCAATTCACTCAACCCACGAAACTAATAACTGTCATGGAGTGGGGCCTAATTGTCAAGAGGACCTTCGGATCGGGAACTTAGAAGTGATAGGTTTAATTTATGGTGGCCACCTACCACCTACCACCTACCTAGGCTACGTGTTTTCTTGACATTCACTCAACCCACGAAACTAATTTTGAAGCCCAACCTTTTGATTACACAATTATTTGTGTTGGTTATCTTCATTATTCTCATAATATTTGTTTCCATATTTGTTGGATGAATATCCTATAATTATTATATTAAGGATATTCTGCTATTGTATTAAGTTTTCCTTATTTGTATAGTGAGGGTTTCTCTATTTAAGAAACACCAAATGATCATTGAATAATATGGAAAAATATTCCTCTTCTTTTATTTTGTTCATGGTATTAGAGCAGGAGGTCATGAGTTCGAGCCCTTGTCAAGTCGTTTCCTCCCCAATTAAAATTGAATTCTACTTGGTAGGGTATTTCTCAAATTTCAAACCCAACAAGTGAGGGTGAGTGTTGGTTGATATAATTAAATTTACTCCAACCCACCACCTTAAGCTTTTGGGTTGATTGGTGATTTAACATAATTTAACAATTTGAGATAACACTTCGCACCTTGAAATTATACCACTCATGGTCCCCAACCTAAGCTCTCAGTCAAAAAATGATCAATTTTCTTTGAAGTTTAGAACAATGCTACTATTTCTTCGCTCCATGCATCATAGAATAATCAAAACCCACTTGATACCTTTCCTTTTAATCTTCAGGATATTGCAAAATTTCTCCCAGAATTTGGACTTTATATTATGGTCGTACCACCATTAGCTCTACCTACTAAATCAAAGAAAACTTTTTCCACCAATGGAAAGAAGAAAAAAATGTAGCGAGAACTACAAATTTTGCATACTACTGTTCACTATGATACGACAGCTACTAAAGAATTGATGGATGGAAGCAAGGTGATCGTGGATAACAAATGATTTGGATCATGAGAGGACTTGGTTCATGATCTTAGACTGTTGTTGGCTATTTTTTTATCCTTCTCCTTTCAGAATGAGAGTTTTTATTGCATTCATAGGTGCACATAGATTTCCCCATTTTTTTCTTATTCCAAAAAAAAAAAACTTGAAACCTACAAAGGGACTAAACCTCCTCCCAAGACCTCTAAACCCTTCTTAAAATTCTTTTACTCATTCAAATCCAAAGACCACATAAAATAGCACAAAAGCTACTACGCCATAGAACACAGCCAATGAAAGGGTGGACATAAAAGAAGCTCCGCCACCAAAGAACTACATCTTACTGATCGAGTAAAGTCGAGTCTCAAAAAAAAAAAACAACTCCAAACCATGCAAGCCTAATCATAGGTCCACTCCTCGGATAGCAGCTACAGAGGATACAATTACAACACATTCACCTGTTCGGCAATGGTGTTGACTCTACTACAAATGGACATGCACCATAAAGAATTTGACCTTAATGGAAATCTTAACCTTTGATGGCTAAGAAAAGACATAAAGACGAGAGGGAGAGAGATTCAACGTACAACAAAAAGAGAATTACAAGTGAACCCTTCAAGGATTGAGTCCCCAAAGAAAAAAATCCCTAGTAGTGATAAAAGGGTCACATGTTAGTTTTTTCCCTAATAGACAAAGGATCGATCCCAAAAAAAAAAGACAAAGGGACAATGGAAACCTAACGAAAAGAAAGATGAGATCCTAGAAGTGGGAAAAATAAAAGCTATTGAATTATTTCTCATAGAAGACAAATGGTATCAACAAGAAAACGAAAGGCACAGGAGTATCTCCCAACCATTTTTTAGAAGTGCGACAAATTTCATTGATGAATGAAATAATGGAGTGAAAACAACAAATACTAACGCCCAACTACTCATCCTTCTAGAAATAAGTATCCAACCCATCCTCTACTGAAAAATAAATAAAATGAAGAAGAAGAAAGGAAGCTCATCAAATTCAGACAAAATCCTCCCGTGGAAATTTGGAAGTACCTCTGGCAGTACTTTAGATTCTTTAAACCTCCCTAAAATCTTAATGGAGCCATATTTACTTACAGTAACCTCCTTGTGTCATAAGGTTGCATACACAGAAGGCATATTTACTTACAGTAACCTTATGTCATAAGGTGTCATACACTCGAGCCATATTTACTTACAGTAACCTCCTTATGTCATAAGGTGTCTTACATTCGCGGAAATCGCTGTGGCCATTTGGCCAACAAGACCTCATTAAATTACATATCCATAGACCCCCTAAGATCCAAAAACTTGACCAGCACATTCCACTAAACTAAAGTAGAGCTCTTGCCCTCATAAAGTCTCTCCTACGTTTCTCCAAGTCTTAAGATCTGACATGGTAACCCTAAGGCCTAAACTAAGAGATTGAATAAGCCAAGATCTCACTGAAAACCGACTTTATCAAAATGCTTCTTACACTTTTCCGCAACAGAATCCTTAAGGTACAAAAACTTAATAAGTCTAGAGACGAAATGATTAAGCAATAGCAACACAAGTATTGTATAATAACTTGAAACCACTGGAAGCAAATAAGAAGGCACTATGGGAGCGTGTTAAAATGTTCCCAGCATTACCAATTGTTTTGCTGATTTTCCCAGAATTGCAGTCAAAACTTTTTGCCTTGTGGAAGCGTCCAATTTATCCCACCAGTCCACGCATCCCTTCTTCCTGGAAAAGACGTTTGCGGCCATGCCAATTGCGGTAGCCTTGTCTTTGAGCTTGAGCGATCTTTTTTTGGCATGGTGATTATTCAAGCTGCTCATCCATGCCAATCTCAAAGCCACCTCCAGCTTATTTGCGAGAAAGGCCTCAATAGTGTAATAGCCTTTGGCTTTTAACCAATTCAATTCAGGCCAATCGGAGGCGAGGTGGTCGCCCCCTTGGCCTCTCAAAAAAGCCCCATTTGAAAGGGCATCCATTACGCGGACGAATTGATCGACGTCTGCGACAAATTCCTGGGAAACAGTTAAAGAATCGATGTTGTTGAAGGAGCAGGAAGAGTGGCGGAGGTTGTCGCCTTCCCTGGAACCGAATAATCGAGCAGAGTGGAAAAGGATGGTCTCGAAGGGGCAGGAGAGGGAGACGCGGGAGAGGAGGCCGAAGGACTTCTTGAAGCATAAGGTGGGAAGGCGGAGGAGAGGGTGGTCGGGGGAGGAGGAGGGAAGGTCGGGGAGGAGGATGAAGAAACCGTGTCCTCGTGTGCGAAGTCGAGCCACCATTTGGATGAGGATTTGGAGGAATTTGAAATCGACGACGGTGAGATGAGCTTGGCGTTGGTGGACGCTGAGAGAAGAGAACCATTTAAGGATGGAGGCCCTGGGATTGTTATTCACATTTGGATTTGAATCTGAATCTGAATCTGGAGTCGATATTGAAGAATGGTACAGGGAGATATGGGAGGTCAGGGAGTCCATCAACTGCTTCTCACTCATGATGATCGGAAGGAACAACCTCTACTCACCGGCGATCAATTTTCTTTTCTTTTCTTTTCCTTTCTTTTCTTTGTCTCCCTTCTCTTTCTCCTCTTCCACAATCAACACACATCGCCCATATTTTCGCGGATGTTTGTATTCATTTGTATTACATGTCAGCACTTTCGAGTAATAAAGATTATTTAAAATTTTCTAATGTGTCTTGCATCTTTAGTTGTCAATATTTGTTTTGTATGAATATCCAATAATATTTAAATAATTGTGTTTCTTTTTGTAGAAATTGTACTTGACATGACTTAAATTTATCTAATATTTTAAGAATGTCCATACAATATTCATATGCATTAATTTAAAATATTTTTTTTGAAATTAATTTTAATTAATTTTAATTTATATAACATAATGGTTTATATTAAAGTTAATTTCATGCATATAATGAATTATAAATTTTAAAAGGACAATTGTATTTTTTGTTCTAAGTACCAATTGGAGGAAGGGAGACCAACAAATCCTACTAATAACTCTCAAGAATTGAGAGTTGATGGCTAAGTTTAATGGTATTTCGCTGGAAACTTCGTTACATAATTAGAGATGTCCACGGGACGGGGTGGGGCCGGAGAATGGCTTTCCCGTCTCCGTCCCCACCATAAAATTCAATCCCCATCCCCAAAAAAAATCATCATTTTTTTTCTCGGGGATTGGGGCGGGGATTCCATGTGGGGTTTTTTTTTTCTTTTTCATTTTTTATATATTTTTTGGTTAAAAAATACAAAAAAATAGATTTTAAAAAATATATATCTATAAGTTACAACTATAATGTTAATTATCAAGAAAAATATTCATATGCATAGAAAATCCCATCAACGAAGATATATTTATTTGAAAATTAAAGGAGGAGAATTAAGAAAAAAATATTTAAAAAAAGAAAAGAAAAGAAAAGATAAACAGGGCGGGGATCGGGGAATCGGGGACCGGCCCCGTAGCCCCGGGGATTTTTTCTCCCCCATCCCCGACCCCGTTCCCCGCGGGGAAAATGGACATCCCTATACATCATAGAAAGAAAACGCTAAGTTTGTTCGTTTTAGCATCATGATTGAGCGAAATGCAAAATCCTATAGTTTTGTGTTTAGGATAATATTTAAGAGGTTTGCTGGAGCAAAAGTGCATAAATGTGTGAATTTAAGTGTGAATTCTATAAACTTAATATTTCGATTTCGCTGCAGCATTCCTAAGGAGCGAAATGTGAAGATGTTAAAAACTTTCCTACAGCAAAATGATTTCCAGCGGGATGGGCTCTCAGAAAAATATCTAAAGTGAAAGACGCGTGTCAAAAATCCGAGAAAAGTCTTTCAATCGCAGTCGTTGCTCTCTGACCGCTATGACAAAAAGGACATGTACGTGAGTACGTGGAGCAGGCTGGCAGCAAAATGGAGCAGAGAATGTCATAAGTGGTCTAGAGGGGACAAGGGATCGTGGAGCAGAGAGTGTCAGAGCCTTGTCGCTGGAGCAAGCAATATAAATAGCAATCCTTCATTTTCATTGAAGCCATCCTCCATTTTCTGGAGAGATCATCGTCAAAGCTTTTATTTCCAGCCAAATTTTCTTAGCATTAGTTCGTAGCTTTGCTTAGTCATTTTAGCTATCGTTTCCAGTTGTTAAGTAGTTTTGCCTTAGCATAGTTGTAGTTAGCCGAAGTTGCAGAGCATAGCCAGAGCCAAGTTCAAAGTTGCTGCTTTAGTGATTTCGACTAGACTTCTTCTAAACTTTGCTTCTCTTTTTTATTTTATTTTATTATTATTATTTTTTTTTTGTATTTGCTTTGTTTTCGCTTTAGCATAGTTTTTGTAAGTAAACGTTGTTATCTTGTTATTCGGTAAAGATGAACTTTGTTTATTACTTTGCTTTGAATCTATTTATCATCATGAGTAGCTAAGTCTATAATCGGAAGGAAGTAGGCGAGTAGGAGTATTTCGCTTAAGCAAAGAGGTGGCAAGATGTCAAACTATTAATGCATGTTGTGTTAACTTGAAATACATTTTGTCTGACAAACCGTGTGTACATCTTTATTTCGCTTTCGAGAGAAAAGGAATAGAGCGAGCTTGCATGTCATAACATTAGGATTGTTAAGTTCTGCATGTTAATCAAAGAACACTTAGAGATAAGGTTCGCCTAATGCTGAGTGCTGAATTAATTGTTGTTTGAGTTCGAGAGAACCTGACTAGGAGCTCAAGAGAGCCAAGTACTAGGAGCTCGAGAGAGCCAAGAGTTGAGCCATAAGTAGTTCACTTCTTAGCATAACGTCACTTCGCTTTAGCATAATACTTTGAAACGTCCTAGTCTCCTTCTGATGCCTTTAACCTGATTAAAGTTAGTTTATCATTCTTAGCATCTTACTTATTTCGTCATTTGAGCATTGCATTTATTTCGCTTTAGCAAAGTTATTTCGCTTTAACAACCTTAGTTTAGTTCCATCACAACAATTTCTCCCGTTACCATGACTCTCTAGATTTCATTTAAGCATGGTGTTAATAACCACTCTCTTTGGAGATGGCTTTTACTTACTATAAAACTTGCAACAACAAGACTGTGTATACTTGTGCAACCTAGAGAATTCACACACACGCATAACAACTCGAGCTTGAGTTTCACTCCAACGAATTCCATATATTTATATTACTTTTAATTGCGTCGTGTTGAATCCGTCCCAACAACACCTACATAGAAGGCACAACTGCTCTCAAATAATATGAGAGTCAAATATCGAGACTTCCGGGCTCGAACTCGTGGCCGTGGAATTGAAATGAATTAACACCAAACAAAATAATCAAATGCATTACCGATCCATTCGGTAGATAATTGTATGGTTAATTGTACTTTTTAATGACTTTTATATATATAGAGAGAGTCAAAATAAATAAAATTTTGAAAGAAATAGTATCAACTTTAAAAAAAAAATGTAACCATCTTTAGAAAATTAAAATAAAAAACACTTCAAATTTCAATTAAGATATACAATAATAATTTAAATAAAAATTTCATATATGTATATTTTAAAATTGATAAATATAAACATATATTAAAAAAAAGGACAAAATCATCAATAGACGATTCCCTTATCGTGGGAATCTTGGAAATCCACCAATTAAAAGGGCATCCAAATCTTGTCGGATGCCCTTCATATGGGAATCCTAGGACGCCTGAGAATGTCAGGATATTCGGTATTCTTCAATTACCACGGAACAAACATGGTAATTCAGATGCTCATTCTATGAGAGTCTTGGATTACTTCAAAGTGAACGACCCTTAAACAAGTTACCATATTACTTTGATTACATTTGTAATTATTTTGTTAGAATCGCTCATCCATAAGAATTTTTGTTTTCTTTTTTCTTTAATATGCTTTATGTTAGACCGCTTACATTGTAGTCTCTTGATTTAAAAAATTACATATACATGAATGCATTTATCGTAGGGTTTAGGATTGATTTAATAGAGGATGATGAAGCATTTATACTCCCTGGCGTGTTATAGTTGCAAATGTAAAAAAAAAAAAAAAACTCATCAAGTTTAAAGTAAGGAGTTTTCAACACTGGTCGTGCAACTCACATTCATTCAATGAGACGAGGCGAGACTTTAGGCTGTGACTTCTCATGCTCAGCTTAGGACAAGGCAGAAAATCAAAACAAGAGCATGAAACTCGGGGAAGTAAAAAGTAAGCAGACCATCCGCTCTTCAAACATTTGACATATATGTAAACGATACAAAATTCTTGACAATTTAAACCCATGTGATAAAGGTGCTATTATTGTTCAGTTAGGAAAAGGGATACTTGTATTAGGGTGTATGAAAGAAACATACCTCGAAAAGAAAACTTACAAAAGGTTATGTTTCTTTATTTTATTGATGCTAAACATACATAAACATGCCTTAGGCGTCATGGTGCTTACATCAATAAAATAACAAAAACACTATCACGAAGATTCATTGGTAAAATAATTATGACAAATTGGAACAAAGTTACATAAATAACCATAAAAGCCATAATAACAGATGATCAATATCTAGATTGTAAGCAGTTGCTTTATAATACAAATGAATAAAAAATCGAAAAACAATTTGACGCTGAACTTAGGGTACCGTATTTGATATAATATTCCTCATATTCACACGAATCCATCTGAATATCAGAGAAGCGTAGGAGCAACCAATTTCTCCAGTCGACATTTTTCACTGCACGTTAAAAAGCTAGCAAATTAAGGAAGATGAAACGAAGAACAACAAAACAGACGGTGAAGCATCATAAATTGAACGGATTGCAGAAAATAAACAACAAAAAGACTTGAAGATTAAAAAATGAAAGAGACATTTCGGACCTGAAGTCAAAAGAAACCGTATGAAATTAATTTTTAGATAGATAGTCACCATTGATTGAATATATCACTTTTAGCACTCTCAAGCCCCTATTTAACCACTAAATCACTCCATGATGGTTCTATTATTTAAATGCTCAATTTCTAATTTCTAATTTTCAAACCAATTTGCAAGTTGTATTGATAATACAACAAAGTGACAATGATAAAAGTGAAAGTTGAAGGAAAAAAAAAGGTTAAAGTTCGAAAAAAAAAAACAATTGAGAATTAAAGGAGGTTTGTAGTATTAGATAAGAGGTTTGATGATATGTTAGAGATGGAGTTGAGGAAGAATTGTGATGTACTAAACACAAACAATGAGTTGAAAAATGCTTCTCCTTAGTAAAATCCAATCACCCTTATAATAGTCGAAATTGTCAAAAAAAAAAACCCTAAACTCATGGTCAATGTTCAACAGATGCCAAAAACCTAACAGAATTTTCCATAAGGTCTTATGTTTTCCCAAAACAAACCCAACATTTTTGTACTCTTGTAAATATCCTTTTTTTTTTCTTAAAATGGCAATACATAAAAGTTATAAAACATCAAAGCTCGAAATTAAGACAAAACAACCTGGAGTCTCGTTGTGAATCAAAAGAGCAAGTAGCATGCAACGACTCCAAGAAACATAGTTATGGTGGCTAAGAAGATATGAGACGAGAACTAGAGGTGAAGCGTCGTCATTATTGTTAATAAGGGCATACCGACTCCGATGTACCTCATAAGGATGAGGATGTGACCATATTAAATTAAAGACGAAGATGGAGCAGACGGAAGGATTGGAACACCGGTAGGCAGAGAAACAACAATGGAAAGGATCAAAGAAGATAGGGAAAACCGCGAAAGAAATGAGGGTTTTTACTAAACTTCCTTCTTATACCATATTGAAGAGTTAAGGAATTTGGATAAAATGAACCTTGATTTTTATTATTCTCCCATGCATGAAGTATATTTATACACCAGCATTCATCAACATAAAATGAATTAGCTTATGCTGGATTTATACTAAAATAGATCAATATACTAAGCGTGTGTGCAGTAATTCCAAATATAATACATATTATTTTATAAAAATGTAAAACTTCAATTTTTTATTTTTATTTTTTCATTTTTAAATCAACTACTATTGTTTTATCTCAAAAAGAAAAACATCTCTGATTTTAATTTTCAATGAATTCTTGGGATGATAAACACTACTTCATGTTAGTTTAAATATAGTCTTATTAGCATAATATATTAACATAAATAACAATTAAAGTGTGTTTGGACCACCAAGAATAAAAGGGGAAGAACGGGAATGAGGTTGATTTCCTCTTGTTCTCCATTACCATAATCACGTTTTTCCAAAAATCACATTTTTCATTCTCCTTCTAACTAGTTTTCATTCTCTTACCAACAACTTTTTATACATCAAATCACCATTTTTTACTCTCATCATATTCATTATTTTATTTTTTCCCATAATCATTTTCTTCATCCCAAATCCCAATAATCATTCTTCATCTAATCATTCTCTTCATCCCAAATACAAATAATTATTTTTTCCATAATCATTCAATCTCCTATTCTCTCCTTAATTCTCATCCCCCCATAATCATTATCATTCCTTTCTCCCAAACACACTCCTAGTGTGCCTTTTATTTGAACGATGTGGTAATCATATTAAACCAAAATTGATGATTAACTTAAATGTTGATTAAGATTATTTGTTAACCTGATTATATATAATAAGCGATGTGCATCTATAAATAAGAATAACAATTCAATGATATAAGTATTTAAAAAGAAATGATGTGTAGTCAAGCTAATACTGTATACATCGTATTTAATCCACAATTAATTCATCTAAATTGTATATTAAAATAGTATTATATTATATTCTCAAAAAAAGAAGAAGATAGTATTATATTATAAAAGAAAGTTGTAATCGTTCAAAGTGGTAACAGATACCTTGTACTAAAACTATGTTTGAATTGACCCATGATTTTACAATGTTGTGTTCTAGAAAACATATTAACTTGGCTATATTTAATATCTTAGTAAATATCCTTGAAAAAAAAAAACTTGGTATGATGGGAAATTTGAAAGAGGGTTGAAATGTTGCAATAACTTGAATGATTATGGTGATAAAGTTGCTTGAAAGGATCTTGTAATCAACAAGATTTGATGTTAATCATATTTGTGTTCCACCTCCATATATAGATGTATGATTCCAATGTGGTTTTCCACAGTTACAGTAATAATTAGAGTTCAAAATTCAAATCTTATGTTGGAAGTTATCAATAATAAGTTTGATAAGGAAGTCTAATGGCGACTGGTGCACCCATATTATCCCCAAATTCTACTGCACATTATTCGTAACCAGCGAACCATTATTCCTCATTCCATTTCCCCCCCTTCCAAAAGAGAAAACATGCACTTTCTTTTGTGGATACAATTTACAAAGGAGTAGTAATATTTATCTCAAGTTCAACCACTCCAAACACACCCTCTCACTTATAGAAACAAATTTGACAAATTTAATTAAAATATAATAATGGAAGAAATGTGGGGTCCATTTTATGGGGAAAGGTGACGTGAAAAAGGCTCTGCCGTCAAGAAAAAGGCGACTGCGTCATCATTATTCCATTTTGTCAACTCCATACACCTTCCCGCTTTCATCGTTACACGATTCCTGGAAATTATAGTGGTCAAAATGAAGAATGATTTTTTAGGTGGAGCATGGAGAACAATTATATTATGGTATTAAGAAAGAGGAATATGGTAGAAGACAAAAAAAGAAAGAAAAGGGAAGGAACCGTGGAGGAGGAGGAATGGTTCATTTACAAAGCAAGCGAAGGATTCTTGTGTGAGCGCTTCAACTCTTTCTTCCAATTCCAATTCCCTTTTTCATTCATTCTAAATAAAACCTCATCTGTCCATGATCAATAATAATAATAATAATAATAATGGGAAATTGCATGTTGAAAGGCAGCTGGGGAGGAGGCGGCGACGTGGTCAAAGTGGTGACCGCAGATGGGGGAATCATGGAGCTGTCCACGCCAATAACCGCCGAGTGCATAACCGGTGAATACCCAGGCCACGCCATTTTTAAAAGCCCAACCCCAAGCATCCCTCCCCTTCTCCACATAGACCAACTTCACGCCGGACAAGTCTACTATCTCCTACCGCTCAACCCCCTTGGCCTCGGCCCCGGCCCCACCCTTGTATCCACACCCTATCGCATGTCCACCACCTGCGACACCGCACACAACACCGACGTGTGGAAGGTCAAGCTGGTCATCAGCCCCCAACAGCTCTCCCACATTTTGTCGCACCACAATCGTACCGAGGACTTGATCGACAACGTAAGGACGGTCGCCAAGTGTCGAAATGCCATCGGAGCTGCCACCAGATCGGACCATTCCAGCGTCTCAGGTAGTAGTACGTACTTGGACGTGATCCACCGTTGATATGCTCCACTGTGGTTATTTATACAGCTTTCTTAAGTACGTTAAATAAAACAAAATACATGATATTGTCTTTTCCTTTCTTTTCTTTGTATCATATTAAATTTGATTAGTAGTTGCTTTTTATGACATCTGAGATGATCTTGTTTAGATTAAATTCGAGATTGGTTTAGTACAGCTTTCGAAACAAAGAAAGTGTATGAGACTTAAAAAGTGCTCCAATCCAATCCTCCTAAATAATATAATAATAATGGCAGGCACAAATTAGAACACTACATATTGAGCGATATAGGGTGACAAAAGAGATTGGAAGTTCTTGTACATATTTGGTATTATGCTTATAATAATGGCAAAAGGCTAATCTGGTTAGATCCTAATTAACGAGCGTGAATTGGAGTGATGAGGGATTGGCTTTGGCTTTGACTCTGGCATCATCGGCTTCATCTTCTGGAGAGTCGACAATAACAGTGGGAAGCTGTTTGAGTACAACGGGTAGTTGTTCTGCTTCTTTCTTCAGCGTTTGCCTCTGATCTAGAAGCTGATTTAGCGTTTTACAACCAAACACTGCCAAGTTAAGGTAAAATCCCACCATTCTGTTATACATATATATATATTCATGCACATAACTTAAAACTAATAACCAATGTCAAAAAGGATATTCTTTTCTCCGCCCCTTTTCATTTGCCCGATCAATGAGATTTTGCAAGTTCACTAGTTCTTTCTCTATCCACTACCAAAAAAAAAAACGTACCTTATGATGGGGAAAGCCAAAAAGAATTGTAAACACATTGAAGAAAAAGAAAGAGAGTAGAGCACGTACATTCTTCCTAATATCCTGATGAAGGATCCGAGCCTTCTTTTCAATCTCTTCCTGTCATAATAAAACAAAGAATGGATCGGAGGGACAAAAGCGCGGCTTAATTAGTATTCATTAATAGATTCGTTGTATGAAGGGGAGGAGTTAATATCAACTTACTACAGTGAGTCTCTGGAACAAACCCTTTGCCATTTTCTCCCTGAGATTCTGGCAGTCTTCCTAATAATTATCAAGCAAAAAACCAACAAACTAAGGTTCAGCAATTGGCTGGTTATCTTATTCCTTTGCAGGGCCATTAAGTTTGGTTACCTCAGTTATGTCTGAATCTGAGAGCATGGAAATTTGAATGTCTGGCAACGACCAAACGTGCAAACAAATGTTCGTATCATCTGTGGTTGGCATTTTCTTTACCGCTGAGGCCAGAAATCAGTTAGTTAGTTGATAAATGAAAATGAGTAAGAAGCACATATGTATGTATGTACCTGTAATTTGCCAGAGCTGTTGTTGAGAAATCTTCCCTTTGGTGGAATTTGTGTTGAGGATGACCTTGACAAAACTACCAACGACCTTGTCCTCAAAGCTTTGGGGGTGTTTGAGAAGATCCTCCACTATGCTCCTCCGCAAGTAGAGGAGATTGATGTTATGGGGAACTAGTGATGCAAAGTGAGGTTTCTTTTTTTGAGATTCCTTATCCTGAGATAATGTTGTTATTTTCTTGTGATCATCGTGAAGAGAAGAAGAAGGGTTTTGATGATGTTGATCGGAATGGAGGCTGCATCTCTTCTTGTTGTGGTTGTGGTTGTTGTTGTTAGTGTTGGAAGAAGAAAAATGGGGGGCCAAAAGAAGATGAATGTGCTTGATGGATACGGTGTTCCTCTTGAAAATGAGATGCAAGTTAGTGTCACAGATGAGCCTCATCTTCTTAGAGGGATGAATAAGGTCCCTGTCCTGAGCGTATTTTAAGATGATGGAAGTGAGATTGTGTTGAGATAGGTGCTGCTGCTGGGTTGTATCTAGGCCGATGGAAGTGAGAAAGTGAATGAGGGGTTTGGATGCCCCACAGGCCGAGTTTGTATGATGATCGTGAAGAAGGGGGGGCGTTGTCATGGTTTTGGTTTTGGTTTTGGTTTTGGTTTTGGGGTTGGAAAGGAGTAGGGGGGGTTGTTCCACAAGATCGCCTCTGCTCAACCCTTGTTCTTGTTTCACGATATCCCAATACTCTTTGAACAGGCACTCCTGTGTATCTCTATCTTCAAAATCCACATATTTCTGATTCACCATTCCATTCCATTCTCAGTAATTAAACCAGTTGAGAGATTAGCAGCAACATAACAATAACAAAAACAAAAACATTACCTTGGAGAATGAAAGTTTTTCTGCAAGACGAGCGAGGGACCAGCAGTGTCGGCAGAGGCCCTTGTTGGGTCGCAGGAGGGCAAACTTGACAAGGTTGATACAGTCTCTGCAGAAAGAGGTTGGACAGCAGAAGCACTGGACTTGGGAGGCTCCCTTGCACAAAGAACAACGATGGCAATCTTAAAAAACAAAAAACAAACAAAATCAATCAATCAATCTTGGAATGGAATCCGGGTAAGGGGGAGGGAATTTGAATGAATCGCCGCCTACCACAGCTCCAGTTTTGTTGTATATTTTCAGAGGAGTCGCATCCGACGCATTCAAGATGGTAGACCTTGGAGCAGCTTCTGGAAACCACAATGCCAAACAAAATTAATATTTGTAAAGGGGAAAGGTTGCTGCTGTGTTTGTTAGGAATCGTATAAGATCATGCAGAAAAAATGAAGACAAAAAGGGGGGACTCTTCTACTGACCCATGGTCGCAGAGAATCAAATCTCCCCCATCCTTGCACACGAAACACCAGTCCTCTATCATAGCCTCTTTCTTTCTTTGACCTTTTCTTCTCCAATCAAACTTCAAACCTTCTTCTTCCTTCCACACCGCCTTTACTATTATATTTATATATTTATATCCATCCAACAAAATCTTCAACAGCCAAAACACACACCTTATTCAATATGGGCTTCCTTTCCGTCCAATATAATCAATGTTTTCCTTTTCTTTTTTTTTTTTCCTTATAGCCCGTCGCTTCGCTTCTCATCCGTTTTTTTTTTTGTTTAACTCCACCTCCAATGGAAGAGGTTGTATAAAAAATACTCTCAAATTTTGAAAAGTTTCAAAAATACTTCTAAAATTTAATATAAGTTTCAAAAATACCCTTGCCGTTAAATTTGGATGGAAACAGTTAAAATTTGGTTTAAAAAATACCCTTGAATTTTGAAAATATTTCAAAAATACCTTTGAACTTAAAAAAAAAAAATCATAAATACCCTATGTTCGCAAAATTTCAAACACACAATTTAAATAAAATGATAAATCGAAGAATGATGACGTGGCTTGTCCAAAGCTTCGCTAAAGCAAACTTCTACTTCGCTCCAGGCGAGAGGTGTGTGTTGGAATCCCGAAAAATGTGCAAGTATACACAGTCTTTATTGTAGCAAGTTTTAAAATAAGTAAGAGTCATCTCCACAGGGAATAGTGATTAATAACATGCTTAAGCGAAATCAAG